>JAPYYA010005731.1:0-10515 GCA_028533165.1 Leontopithecus rosalia | reverse complement strand
TGCAGTATGAGGTCCACACCGCAGCCTCAGGACACAAACAGAGCGTTCCTGAGGCAGATGTGACATCCACATGTGACGACGACACGCACAGTACTCGTGGAATGCGGACGCCGGGCCTCAGTACCGAGTGTTACTGTAGAGTCTGCGCTGCCTCCGCGGCCGTACAGCGGAGTCAATAATCAGCACTGACCTAAACTAACCTATGGTCAGGGTTAGGGTTAGGGTGAGGGTCGGGGGTAGGGCTAGGGGTTATAGGTCAGGGGTTAGGGTTAGGGTTAGGGTGAGGGTCGGGGTAGGGCTAGGGGTTATAGGTCAGGGGTTAGGGGGTAGAAGAAATTTAGGCAGAGTAAATTTAAACAGTGTTCGTTTGAGGAAAGACGATCCATGAATCACGCCTGAAGCACCAGAACAGTAAACGGCTTGGGGCTTCGAGCTCTTAGCGGCGGCCGCTAAGTGAGGTTTCTCACTGGCTCCAGCGGGGCGACCGCTTGTAGTGGGGATGGTGCCCTCAGTGTCCCTAGTCACGCAGCCAACTGGCGGCTGGGCGTTTTGTCATTGACTGTGGTGGGTTTGTTAATTTTTTAAGTCTAAATGCGTCCAAGTTTGGTCTCCATTTGCTTAGGGAAGACCTCAGGCTAATGGCCTCCTATTTTTCTTTAACCTGTCAAAACCATAATTTCATTTTACTTTCCTGGCATTAATAGAAGTAAATTCACATTTTTGTTGTTATTCAGAAAGTTGGTTTAAATGGCACCCTATTTTTGGTGGTGCATAAAATAATGTCTTTTAATCATTGGCATCTTAGATTAGATGAAATATGTTAACTCTGTTAAGCCTTGTTATTAAACAATAACAGGTGTTGAGTTTCTTTTCTTTTTTCTCCTAGGCTTCAACCGTTTAAAATACACTTGAGCATATCCTAATGAGGTGGATATTTTCTGAGAAATTTTTCCTTATTGATTTCATCTTTCTGCAAACACCACAGAATGTCCTTATAAAACCTAGATGGTGCAGCCGACTCCACATGTAAGTTATATGGTGTAGCCTAATGCTCCCAGGCTACAAACCAGTATAGTACATCTTTACTGAATGCTGTAGTTAACTGTCACACCGTGGTGATTGTGATTGTGATCCCAAAATATCTGAGATAGGTCTCAATCTGGAAGACTTATTTTGCCAAAGTTAATGATGATGCCCATGACACAGCCTCAGGAGATCCTGACAACTTGTGCCCAAGGTGGTCAGGGTAGAGCTTTTATACATTTTAGGGACACATGAGACACCAATCAATATGTGTAAGATATACAGTTATTTGGTTCAGTACGGTGGAACAACTAGAAGCAGGAAGTGTGGATGCTTTCAGGGCAGAAGTAGATAAGAGACAAAAGGTTGCATTCTTTTGAATCCTTTATCAGCCTTCCACTGAATAAACAATTTAGTCTGGCTTAGTGAATCTGCATTTTTACATATGCATTAGGGCAGAGGAATGGTGCGATCTGGACCCACCACAACCTCCGCCTCCCAGGTTCAAGCGATTCTCTTGCCTCAGCCTCCCAAGTAGCTGCAATTACAGGCATGCACCACCACACCTGGCTAATTTTTGTATTTTTAGTAGAGATGGGGTTTCTCCATGTTTGTCAGGCTGGTCTTGAACTCCTAACCTCAGGTGATCCACCTGCCTTGGCCTCCCAAAGTGCTGGGATTACAGGCATGAGCCACCATGCCTGGCCAGAAAGCATATTTTGATTCTGATATTGTCAACTGTATTTCAGGCATAACTTCTTTTCCTTGGAGTAGTAACTACTGCTTTGATATTTTGTTACACAAATAAAGCACAGATCCCTTTTTATCATTATATTCATTAGTAGCTATATTAACATCTAAATTTAGAGACATTTCAGAGTTTGGGCTTCCAGGAATTCTTTGTGATCCCCTAAAAGGTAAATTATTTTTTCTCACAAGACACAGTGACACCTAAAGTCACAGTGAATGTCCTGCCACTTGTTTCTCTAGTTTCATCATTTTCTGCAAAGCATCTTTGGGGGAATAACTTTGACTATCCCTTTTTACTCTTCTGTATTAGAAATCATCATGATGAAACATTGAAGGATTGTGGTCACAAATTCTGTTTATATTTTTCCTGTCTTTGAATATTTTTTTCCAGTGGCAAATATTTGCTTCTGTTTTCTTGTAGTTGAAAGGGATGCTGGGAAACAAAATAAAGACAAGCATTCATTAGAATAAGTGATCCAGTTACAATCAATTTGCTATTTGAACTTTTTTTTTACACAGTCATACTTTTGAAAACATCCAGCTGTAAATTGAAATAGTTTCTAAAATGTGAATTTTTTCCCCTGGTTCTAAGGTGACCAGCTTTCCTAGAGTGAACCATACCACAAGAAAAAGGATATAATTATGTTTACATGTATGTTTTATTTTAACATAAAATATGTAAAAGAGGCATTTCCTTGAAATTATATATTAGTTTGCATAATTTACTTTGCAGTATCATGAATGGTCTTATTTTAAAAAGTAGGAATAGTTAGTGTCAATTACTACTTATTGGTACAAGTAATTAAGCAGACATTTAAAAAAATTACTATTTTTAAAATAAAGGTTTTATTTTAAATTCGTTTTAGATTCACACAGAAATTGGGAAGAAAATGCAGATTTTCCACATAGACCCAACTGAGTTTCCCCTCTTATTAACATACCAGCATGTATCATATATGTTATTAACATCTTTTTTTTGTTAGATGGAGTCTCGTTCACCCAGGCTGGAGTGCAGTGGTGTTACGTCAGCTCACTGCAACCTCTGTCTCCTGGGTTCAAGCGACTCTCCTGCCTCAGCCTCCAGAGTAGCTGGGATTACAGGCAGCTGCCATCACACCTAGCTAATTTTTGTACTTTTAGTAGAGATGGGGTTTCACCATTTTGGCCAGGTTGGTTTGGAACCCCTGACTTGAGGTGATCCTCCAATCTCAGTCTCCCAAAATGCTGGGATTACAGGCATGACCCACCATGCCTGGCCAATATCTTACGTCATTTGTCACAGTTGATGACTGGGTATTACTCTATAGGCTCACATTTTATTTGGTTTCCCTTAGTTCTCCCTTTTTCTGTCCCAGGATCCTATCTGGGATCCCACAGGACATTTAGTCACCATGTCAGGCTCTTCTTGGCTGTGACAGTTTTTCAGAATTTCCTTCTGAGGACCTGGAACAGTGTTAGGAGGATTGGTCAGGTATTGTGTAGAATGTCCTCTATTGTGGCTTACTTGGTGTTTTTCTCATAATTAGGCTGGAGTTATAGGTTTGAGGGAAGCAGGTCAGATATGTAGTATGTCCACAAGAAAGAGTCAAAGTCTGTAAAATACTTGAGGGGATGTGTTCTGAGCCAAAAATGAGTGACCATGGCCTGTGACACAGCCCTCAGGAGACCCTGAGAACATGTGTTCAAGGTGATTGGGGTGCAGCTTGGTTCTATACATTTTAGGGAGATAGGAAACATTAACCAAATGTATTTAAGATATACACTGGTTCAGTCCAGAAAGGTGGGACAACCCAGTGGGTTAGCGTGGGGTGTGGCTTCCAGGTTATAGGTAGATTTAAACATTTTCTTATTGGCAGTTGGTTGAAAGAATTACTATCAGGCCAGGTGCGATAGCTCACGCCTGTAATCCCAGCACTTTGGGAGGCTGAGGTGGGTGGATCACAAGGTCAGGAGATCGAGACCATCCTGGCCAATGTGGTGAAACCCCGTCTCTACTAAAAAAAAAATACAAAAATTAGCTGGGCATGGTGGCACATGCCTGTAATCCCAGCTACTCAGGAGGCTGAGGCAGGAGAATTGCTTGAATCCAGGAGGTGGAGGTTGCAGTGAGCCGAGATTGCGCCACTGCACTCCAGCCTGGCGCCTGGCGAGACTCTGTCTCAAAAAAAAAAAAAGAATTACTATCAATAGAAAGGAGTGTCTGGATTATGATAAGGGGTTATAGACACCAAAGTTTTATGCAGATGAAGCCTCCAGGTAGCAGGCTTCAGAGAGAATAGAGTTTAAATATTTATTAGCAGATTTAAGGTTAGATTGTAAATGTTTCTTAGCGGATTTAAGGTCTGATAAGAAACTAAATGCTGATTGGGTTTTCTTGAATTCCAAAAGAGAGGAGGGAATAATGAGGCATGTCTGACCACCTCTTTCCCATTAAGGCCTGAACCAGTCTTCTAGGTTAACTTTGATGTCCCCTGGTGGAGAGGAGGGAGTCTAAACAGATGGCTGGGGGAAGGGCCTTTGAATTTTATTTTTGGTTTGCAGATACTATTCTAGTCACTTCAGGCCTCAAGATGTGTTATCACCATTAATGTTAACTTTGATCGCCTGGCTGAGGTAGTGTTTTCAAATTTCTCACTATGAAGTTACTTTTGTCCCATGTCTACATTTTATGTATGCTTTCGGAGGAAGTCACCATGCAGATCCCACACTTCAGGAGTGGGGAGTTAGCCCCACCTCCTTGATGGCTGAGTGTCTATATCAGGTATTTGGAATTCTTCTGTATAAGAGATTTCTATTCAGGCCATTTATATATCAATTTAATCATAAATAGATAACAGTATGGATGCTGAGTTACTTTATTGTTTTGGTTGTTATGCAATTCTGCAGTATTTTGTTGCTCTTTGTTTATACCCTGTGGCCACTGGAAGCTCTTTCCATTGGCTCCTTTGATATAATTTCATGTATTTATTTATTTACAATTTCCTTCTGTTACTTCAAAAGTACCCTGGCTCATATATTTTCTGTCCCACTCCTAGTTTCAACCAGTTTTTCAAAGACCTCTGATTTTCTTTGTTAGAGAATGGTATTAAAAACTTACATCTGGCCACTAAATGTGGTTATTGCATCATGATCCTCACAGCTGCCAGTGCAAACAAATATATGTGTGTATTCTAACTTATATGTACCCACTTAATTATACAGTTTCTACATGGAACCATCTGTGTATATATATATTAAATGTGAATGTATGCTTATGTTATATGTATATATATTCTAATCCATTATCACAGAGATCATTCCAGGCTTCCCACATGTCTTATCTGTAACTTCTCACTCTAACAGTGAGAAACCTGGCTGTCACTATCTGCCATTTATTTCATCCCTTGTTCCATTGGGAACAAGGAATTCATTCTTAATCCAGATTCCAGGTTGGATTTAATGAGAAATATATTTGGTCTCTGTCTCCAGTTTATAGTACAGAGCTCCTAAAACTTTTAAAATTTCCTGAACAATAGGGGTGCTAGGAACATCTTGTGTTCTATCATTTGGTCTTTGGCCCTGGTTCCTGACGTAGAGTTCGTAAATTCCTTAGAACTTCTTGAGTGATAGGAATGTCTTCTGTAAGGACCGTCTGTGGGTTCCTGCATGGTTTCAGGATGGGGGATGGTCACCAGAAAGACCAAGCCCTGATAAGAAGCTTGTAACTTTTAGCTTCACATGCAATCCTTTGAGGTGTGAAGGGACTGGAGATTGAGTTAATAGTTGATCATGTCTACCTGATGAAGCTTTCATAAAAATTCCTAAAATATGGAATCTGGAAAGTCCCAGATCAACTCTGACAGATTTGATGTCTAGTGAGGGCTCATCTTTCATAGATAGTGCCTTCTAGCCATGTCCTGACATGGCAGAATTGGGGGGAAAAGGCTCCTAGATTATTTTAAAAGGGCGCTGGTTTCATTCATGAGGGCAGCACCCTCATGATCCAATCACCCCTCAGTTACCTCTGAATACCATCCCTTTGGGGATTATGTTTCAACATAGGAGTTTGGAGGGTATACACACATTGAGACCATAGTAACTAGTAAACATAAGTAAGTGTTTCCCTGAGTTCCATAAGCCATTATAGCAAATTATCAAACCTGAGGAGGGGGTGTAGGAATGCATGGTTTCTAGCCATGTCATAGAAGTTTGGGTAAACTGGGGATTCACTACTTTTGATTGGCATCTGAGGTTGGGGACAGTCTGGTGTTAAACTGTTAATCTGTAGGGTCTGTACAAACTTCAGTAATTAATGTCATAATTGAATTATAGGACACCCAATTGTTGTCCAGAGAGTTGGAAAATTGGTTGGTGTGGGAAACCTCACCCACCCCAATTTGCTGTCAGAAGTGAAGTGTTGGAGTATAGGGGAAAATCATGGTTATTTTTCTTTTTACAGATATAGTAATTTCAAAATTAACTATTATCCCTATGGGAAATAACTTTATAAAATAGAGTCCACTGTTGGTGTATAGTACATTTTGCTTTAAGTCTGTGAATTCTATTCCTTTCCAAAATGACTTAGGTCAGTACCTTTGGCCCACCATTTGCAACATACGTTGGTAATACAATTAGAGTCTTAGTTGCACTCTGTATTTTGTCATTAGATAATTCCATAGCCTAAATAATTTAATTTGTGTAGATTGTGATTTGTTCTTTGTGCTTTAAATTCTGTGGGTTTAAATATATACATAGTGTTGGATATCCACCACTAAAGTGCAAGAATACTTCAAATCCCTACCCCAGTCACTCATCTGATTATCATCTCTGTAGTTGTGCCTTTTCCAGAATATCTCATGAATGGAGTCATATAATGTATAGCATCTTCATGCTGCCACCCTTCACTTAGCAGCATACATGCAGGATTCATTCTTTCATCTTCAGGGGTTGAAAGTTCATTCCTTTTTGTTGCTGAATGGTATTCTATTGCATTGTTGTACTTTGAGTTGATTATGCTAGTCTTTGTTTGAAAATAATTTTTCAAAGCATCCATCTAAACATATCCATTTTAGGGGCATATTTGTTGGATTGTAGGTAAGTCTTGTTTATCTTTGGGAAAAACTGCCAAACTATCTCCCAAAGTGGCGGTACAATTAATGCATTCTGCTAACAGTGAATGACAGTACCTATTGTTCTTCAACCTCCAATTGTTACTGTTGAGCTTTTCTTAGAGTCTTGCAATTCTACTAGGTGTGCAGTGGTATCTCAGCATTATTTAAATTTGCAGTCTTCTAATGAGACATGATGTTGAACATCCTTTTGTGTAATTATTTGCTATCTGTATATTTTTGGTGTTTTTTTTTTTTTAAGACAGTGTCTCGCTCTGTCATTCAGGCTGGAGTGCAATGGTATGATCTCAGCTCACTTCAAACTCCACCTCCTGTGTTCAGGCAATTCTTTTGCCTCAGCCTCCCAAGTAGCTGGTGCCCACCACTGCGCCTGGCTAACCTCCAGATTTGGAGTTATTTTTCAGGATTGGTTTGGCTTTCCAGGATTCCTTGAAATTCCATATAAACATTAGGATCAGCTTTCCCATTTCTGTCCCAAGGCCTTTGGGATTTTCATAGGAATAACACTGAATCTGTAGATTGCGTTGTGTAGTTTGGCAAACTTAATGAATATGGTCTTCAAATCCATGAACATGACATGTTTTTACATTTATTTGGGCTTTGTTTAATTTTCTTAAGCAATGTCTTGTAATTTCCCCCTTTTAAGTCTTACCCTTTGATTACATTTATTCCTAAGCATATTATTGCCATTGTTATTATTTAAGGTGAAATTTTTATGATTTTGTTTTCAGATTATTCATTGCTAGTGTATATGTATAAAATGGATTTTTTGGCCGGAGACAGTGGCTCACACCTGTAATCCCAGCACCTTTAGAGGCCGAGGCAGACAGATCTCCTGAGGTCAGGAGCTGGAGACAGTGGCTCACACCTGTAATCCCAGCACCTTTAGAGGCCGAGGCAGACAGATCACCTGAGGTCAGGAGCTGGAGACAGTGGCTCACACCTGTAATCCCAGCACCTTTAGAGGCCGAGGCAGACAGATCACCTGAGGACAGGAGCTGGAGACTAGCCTGGCCAACATGGTGAAGACCTGTCTCTACTAAAAATACAAACTTAGCTGGGCATGGTGGCATATGGCTGTAATTCCAGCTTTATTGAAAGCCCTTCTGCAACAGCTGAGAAAATTATGGGGTGTTTTCCATTCATTCTAATAATACTGTGTGTTACATGAATGGTATTAGTGTGTGGAACCACCATTGATTTACTGGGATTAAAAAATCGTGTTCATGGTGTCTGATCCTTTCAGAATGCTGTGGTTTTAATGTGCTATTATTTTGTTGAAGATTATTAAGTCTATATTTCTGAAATTATAGATCAGTGCTTGAAGTGGCATAGCACTGAGTAGGATAGATCAGGACGAGACTGTGTGTAGACTGCAGTTAGTCTTTACAGAGTTAGTGTGTCAGTGTATTATAAAATCAAGAGCTATGGGTTGAAGGGCTCAGTTTACCTATTGAAGATTATGGCATAAGGGCTTCAAGTAGGAGATTCAGGTTGGTGGTTGGGAGCTGCACAGTAAGACATTAGAGAGAGAGATCAGGTGAGTAACCAGGGTTAGATTGAGAGGTCAGGATTACAGTGAAGAGTTAGGGTGAAAGGGTAGTGAGGTTTAGGATTAGGGTTACAGTAAAGGTTTGAGTAGGTTTAGATTAAGGTTAGAATTAGAGTGGGTAAAAGTAAAGTTAGAAATTATGGTCGAGGGTTACCATAAGGTTAGCTTTAGAGGGTTAGGGTTTGGGTTGGGGTTAGGGGTAAGAGTTAGGGGTTAAGGAACATCTCTTCACTTATTTATATTTCTTTTGGTTTCTCTCAACAGTGATTCATGGTTTTTTGAATGCATATTTGCATATGTTTTGTTACATTCATACTTAAGGGATTCAACTTTAAGGGTGCTATTGTAAATGGCATTTTAATATTTCCAGTTCAAATTATTTCCATTTGTTATTGCTGATATGAAGAAACACAACTGACTTTTGCCTACTGGACACCTTTTTTAGTTTTTAAAATCTCTGTTCTGGCCAGGCATGGTGGTTCACACCTGTTATTCCAGCACTTTGGGAAGCTCAGGTGGGTGGATCACCTGAGATCAGGAGTTTTGAGACCAGCCTGGTTAACATGGTGAAACCCAATCTCTACTAAAAATACAAAAATTTGCAGGAAATGGTTGCATGTGTCTGTAATCCCAGCTACTAGGGGGGTGAGGCAGAAGGATCACTTAAACCTGGGAGGTGGCGGTTGCAGTGAGCTGAGATCATGCCACTCTACTCCAGCCTGGGCAACAGAGCAAGACTCTGTTTAAGAATAAAACCAAAAAACAAAAAAAACCCTCCATCTGTTCCATCAAGGCATGGGATGGTGGGCTCAATTTCAGTTCAAATTTCAAAAATCACAGCCTGAGATAATCTGAACACCGATTTTCCGAGATTCCCCAGGGCTTCCACCAGGGGGCGCCCAGTTCCTGCCTAACCAGGAGTGCGTGGGGGAACCACAGTGGATTCCTCATTCGTGCCTTGGGGCTTCAACCCTGAGGAAGGAGCCTCCTTCTCCTCAGGACCTGCCACCCGGGAGAGGCCGTGGTTCAGGACAGTCAGTCACCAGGCGAGGGAAGGAGGAAAATGTTTCCTGTCAGCAGCCACAAGTGCTGAGGAGGGAGTACTGCCATGGGCCTTACTTCCTTGTCACAGTCTATGCAGCCTATTGTAAAATGGTGTCCCTTCTGCCTGACGTTGACTGCATGTAATGACAGCTGAGTGCAGCTTGTCTTACAGATCCGGGCTTGTTTCTGGGGAGAGATCGTGGTGCTGAGAAAGGAGTGACACTGAGCAGTACCATCAGGACAGGCGGGGGGGGGGGCGGTGGCTGGGGACCCACAGGTGCTGCGGGGTCACAGACACTTTCACTCGTGTGTTAATAGCTCATTTGTCTCACAGCATTAAAGTAGTTGAAACAGTATGGATATATTTAACAGTAGGCCACGTAACTGGAAATGTTAAGTTCAAATATACTGTTTATACCTCTCCACACAAAATAACGTATACCAAATGCTAATATATAAATATGCAAAGATTGAGAGCTGAACAAAGTGCAGATTTAGCTTGAGAATCTGGGGAGGGGATACGTTGTCTTCGACCCTTTCCTATGCCTGCCAGAGTATAGGAACTGCAGGAGCAGTTCTTACTTTTGTTTGAGGGCATGTAGCTGGGGATCTGGGCAGGAGCAGTTCTTTTGTTTGAGGGCTGCACAGCTGTGGAACTGGGCAGAAGCAGTTTTTACTTTAGTTTGAGGGCCACGCAGCTGTGGACCTGGGCAGGAGCAGTTCTTTTTGTAGTTCGTGGGCTGCACAGCTGTGGACCTGGGCAGGAGCAGTTCTCTTTGTAGTTCGTGGGCTGCACAGCTGAGGACCTGGGCAGGAGAAGATTTTACTTTAGTTTTAGGGACACACAGCCGGGGACCTGGGCAGGAGCAGTGCTTATTTTAGTTTGAGGGCTGCACAGCCTCAGACTTGGGTAGGAGCAGTTTTTGTTTAGTTTGAGGACGATGCAGCTGAGTACAAGGACAGGAGTGATTCTTACTTTAGTTTGAGGGGGCAGGAGTGGTTTTTGCTTTAGTTAGGGTTAGGGGTTAGGGGTTAGGG
>JAPYYA010005730.1:0-10516 GCA_028533165.1 Leontopithecus rosalia | reverse complement strand
GTCCATTCTTGTTATCATTTCCTCAAATCTTTTTTCAAATCTTTTTTCAAGGTTCTTAGTTTCTTTGCATTGATTTAGAACATGTTCTTTTAGCTCATGGAAGTTTCTCATTATCCACCTTCTGAAGTCTGATTCCGTCATTTTGTCACTCTCATTCTCCGTCCAGCTTTGTTCCCTTGTTGGTAAGGAGTTTTGGTCTTTTGTAGGAAGTGAGGTGTTTTGGTTTTGGGTGTTTTCCTCCTTTTTGCATGGTTTCTTCCCATCTTTGTGGGTGTATCCACCTGTCGTCTGAGTAGTTGCTGACTTTTGATTGGGTCTCTGAGTGGATGCCCAGATTGTTGATGATGAAGTATTTCTGTTGCTTAATTTTCCTTCTAATAGTCTATCCCCTCTGCTATATGACTGCTGAGGTCCACTCCAGGCCCTGCTTGTCTGGGGTACACCTGTAGCAGCTGCAGAACAGTGAGGGTTGCTACCAGTTTCTTCTTCTGCTGTCTTTGTCCCAGAGTGATGCCCACTAAATGTCAGTCTGATCAGTCCTTTTTGAGGTGACTCTTTGGATATACAGGGGTCAGGGAGCTGCTTGAGGAGACGGTCCGTACTTTATTGGAGCTCAAGTGCTGAGCTGTGAGCTCCTTTGTTCATTCAGGGCTGTTAGGCTGGGATGTTTGGGTCTGCTGCAGCAGAACTCATAAACCCCCTTTTTTTTCCTCAGGTGCTCTGTCTCGGGGAATTAGGGCTTTCTTTATGAGTATCTGTTCCGTTGCCCTGCCCAGCTAGGAGGCAGTCTAGTCACTATTTGCCTGCCGAGGCTCCACCCTGCTGCTGTGGCCTCTGCCCTGCTGTCCTGGGCTTTGCCCTGCTGATCTGGGCTCTTCTCTGTTGCTGTGAGCTTCGCCCTATTGCTGCGAGCTCCGCCCTGCTGTTGTGGGCTCTGCTGTGTTGCCTCTGTGTTGATGGAGTCTCTCTGTTATGGTGGGTTGCCTCGGCAATGGCAGGCTGTGTCAGCAATGGAAGTATAGCTCCGTAGGGGCGGAACACTTCGGCAATGCGGACCCCCTCCCCCACCGAGCTGTACCGTCCTGGGCTCAGCTGTGTCCTCAGTGAAACTCTCAACCCCGGGTGGGCGTATCAAATCGCTATCCTGCTTGTCTCTGTGGGGGTGGGACTCACTGAGCCTGATCACCTGGCTCACTGCCTCAAAGCCCTTTTTCTTTTTTCTAAGTTGATCGGTTGACTCTCTCCCAGGTATTTCAATCTTCTGCTGTTAGGGCACCGGGATCTGTGTGATTTCCTGTGCAGTGACCCACTGCACCGGATCAAATGTCGTCTCCTGGGAATCACCTAATCTGGTTCAGCATCCAAGTCCCATTCAATCAGATGGATATGCTAATCTGCCCTCCCAAATCTCAGATTGCTGGTTTAACTGGGCTCCCAGGCCTGTGCGCCTTGTGCGGAGTGTCGCTGCACTGTGGTGCTGGCCGAAACGGCAGCGCCAGCCAAAACAGCTGCGCTGGTGTCTCATGTCTCTCCTGCACCTGGGAATTTCCCCGTTTTGTGGGTAATAAATTTCCATCTGGAAATGCGGCCTGGACTCACCATCTGCACCTTCACTGAGAGCTGCAACCCTGAACTGCTCCTACCCCACCATCTTCCGTCGTCTCTCCTGAGTTAGTTTCTTAATCCTGAGTTCTAATTTGATTGTGCTGTGGTCTGAGAGTCAGTTTGTTATGATTTCTGTTCTTTTGCTTTTGCTGAGGAGTGAATTACTTCCAATTATGTGGTCAATTTTAGAGTAGTTTCAATGTGGTGCTGAGAAGAATGTATATTCTGTGCATTTGGGGTCGAGAGTTCTGCAGATGTCTATTAGGTTTGCTTGTTTCAGATCTGAGTTCAAGTCCTGGATATCCTTGTTAATTTTCTGTCTCTTTGATCTATCTAATATTGACAGTGGAGTGTTAAAATCTTCCACTATTATTGTGTGGGAGTCTAAGTCTCTTTGTAGGTTGTTAAGAACTTGCTTTATGTATCTGGATGCTCCTGTATTGGGTGCATATACATTTAGCATTGTTAGCTCTTCTTGTTGCATTGATCCTTTTACCATTGTGTAATGCCCTTCTTTGTCTCTTTTGATCTTTGTTGGTTTGAAGTCAATTTTATCAGAGACTGGGATTGCAACTCCTGCTTTTGTGTGCTCTTCATTTGCTTGGTAAATCTTCCTCCATCTCTTTATTTTGAGTCTATGTGTGTCCTTGCATGTGAGATGGGTTTCCTGGATAGAGCCCACTGATGTTTTTTGACTTTTTATCCAATTTGCCATCTGTGTCTTTTGATTGGGGCATTTAGACCATTTACATTTAGGTTAATATTGTTATGTGAATTTGATCCTGCCATTTTGATGGTAGATGGTTGTTTTGTCTGTTAGTTGAGGTAATTTCTTCATTGTATTGATGGTATTTTCCATTTGGTACATTTTTGGAGTGGCTGGTACTGATTGTTCCTTTCTATGTTTAGTTCTTCTTTCAGGAGCTTTTGTAAGGCAGGCCTGCTGGTGACAAAATCTCTCAGCAATTGCTTGTTCATAAAGGATTTTATTTCTCCTTTGCTTGTGAAACTTAGTTTGGCTGGATATGAAATTCTAGGTTGAAAGTTCTTTTCTTTAAGGATGTTTAATATTGGCCCCAACTCTCTTCTGGCTTGTAGGGTTTCTGCCAAGAGATCTGCTGTGAGTCTGATGGGCTTCCCTTTGTGGTTAACCTGACCTTTCTCTCTGGCTGCTCTCAGCATTTTTTCCTTTATTTCAACCCTGGTGAATCTGACAATTATATGCCTGGGGTGGCTCTTCTTGAGTAATACCTTTGCAGTGTTCTCTGTATTTCCTGGATTTGAATGTTGGCTGCCCTTGCTAGGTTGGGGAAGTTCTCCTGAATAATATCCTGTATTTTCCAGCTTGGATTCATTCTCTCTGTCACATTCACATACACCTATCAAATGTAGATTAGGTCTTTTCACATAATCCCATATTTCTTGGAGGCTTTGTTCATTTCTTTTCTCTCTTTTTTCTCTAACCTTGCCTTCTGGTTTTATTTCATTGAGTTGATCTTCAATCTCTGATATCCTTTCTTCTGCTAGGTCGATTCGGCTAGTGAAACTTGTGTATGCTTCACAAAGTTCTTGTGCTGTGTTTTTCAGTTCCATCAAGTCATTTATATTCTTCTCTAAGCTGTTTATTCTTGTTAGCATTTCATCTAACCTTTTTTCACAGTTCTTAGTTTTTTGCATTGGGTTAGCAAATGTTCTTTTAGCTCAGAGAAGTTTGTCATTACCCACCTTCTGAAGCCTATTTCTTTGAATTGATCAGACTCATTCTCCATCCAGCTTTGTTCCATTAACTGGTGAGGAGTTGTGATTCCTTGG
Organism: Leontopithecus rosalia; assembly: GCA_028533165.1. Classification (NCBI taxonomy): domain Eukaryota; kingdom Metazoa; phylum Chordata; class Mammalia; order Primates; family Cebidae; genus Leontopithecus; species Leontopithecus rosalia. Next base: position 7,099 of record JAPYYA010005730.1, on the reverse strand, counting down.
AGGAGGAGAGACATTCTGGTGTTTGGTGTTATCATCCATTTTGCACTGGTTTCTTCACATCTTTGTGGATTTATCTACCTGTGGTCTTTGTAGTTGGTGACTTTCAGATGGGTCTCTGAGTGGATACCCTTTTTGTTGATGTTGAAGTTCTTTCTTTTTGTTTTTTAGTTTGTCTTCTAACAGTCAGACCCCTCTGCTATGGGACTGCTGCAGGACCACTGCAGACCCTGCTTGCATGGGGATCACCTGTGGCGGCTGCAGGACAGTAAGGGTTGTTGCTGGTTTCTTCTTCTGTTATATTCATCGCAGAAGGGTATCTGCCAGATGTTAGTCTGAGCTCTCCTTTATGAGGTGTCTCTTTGGATATATGGGGGTTGGGGAGCTGCTTTAGGAGACAGTCTGTCCCTTATAGGAGCTCAAGTGCTGAGCTGGGAGCACCATTGTTTTGTTCAGAGCTGCTGAGCAGGTACGTTTAAGTCTGCTGCAGTGGAACTCATAATCACCTTTTTTCCCAGTTGCTCTGTCCTGGGAAGGTGGGGCTTTATTTATAAGTTCCTGATGTGCTGCTGCCTTTTTTCAAAGATGCCTTGCCCAGCAAGGAGGTGATCTAGTCACAGTCTACCAGCAGAGGTGTTGATGAGCTGCTGTGGGCTCTGCCCGGCTGCTGTGTGAACTTCCTTACAGTTTTGTTTACAAAGGTACAGTTAGAACTGCCTCAGTAATGGTGGTCTGCCTTGGTAGTGGTGGACTGGCTTGGTAATGGCTGACACCCTTCCCCCCACTGAGCTGGACCATCCTGCTTCCAGCTGTGCTTGCTGTGAAATTGTCAATCTTTGTGGGGGTGTGACTTGCTGAGCCAGATCACCTGGTTCCCTGTTTCAGCCCCCTTTTTTTTTCAGTTGCATGGGTGGCTCTGTATCCCAAGTATTCCAGGCACCTTTTGAAATGGCTACCCAGATTTGTGTGAGTTTTTGTGCAGAGACCTGTGGTGCCAGCTGAAACAGCCATGCTGGAAACTGGGAAGTAAAAAGTCACTTGGAAATGTGATAATCACTCACCCTCTGCATCGTTCTCACTGGGAACTGCACTCCAGAGCTGTTCCTATTCAGCATCTTGGATCTCCCTCTACTAAAAGCTTTCAAATTGCAAATGTGGCTTGTGTTATATTTCTATTGGACAGCCTTGCTCAAGACTGTGGCTTCCTTAAGGGTGTGGACTGTACCTTCTCTCTCTCTGTCTGTAGACCGCAGCACATAGCTGGAGCATGTTTCCTGAATATGCTCATATGAAGTATTTGGCTTCACTGTGATCTTGCCTCATCTAGCAGTTTCCTCTCTGCACAATGAGGCTGGGAAGAAATCAGTTTGTTTAGCTCAGAATCATCATTTGATTGATCCTGCCCTGTTACCTGTGGTGCATATAGAGTTGGTTGCTTTTCCAAATGCAGCAGGATGAGGAAGGTGGATTGCAAATAGCAGAGGCAGAAATTCAGCACTACCATCCTCCATCCTTTATAGGCAGCTTGGAAACCTGGATGGTGGCGTCCAGAGAAAGACCTACAGGACAGATGTGCCTCCAGGAGGTGAATAGTTCTGACTTTAAGAAAGAGAATATATTCCAGAGGAAGTCAGAGAGATTTTGTTCCAAAATGTTGCCTCAGGTGCTCCCAGGAAAAAAAAACAACAAAACAAAACAGCAACTCCCAATCCCCTACCCAGAGAAGCAGCAGATGGGGGGAAACATTGGCCAGGTATAACAGTTCTCATTCAATTATAATCTCAAATAAAGAAGTAATAGGAACAGGGCATTTAGTGTGGGTTTCTGATAACTTAAACCAGGCTGCGTGAACAGGAAGATCAAAGTAACATTATCACAAGTTGAAAAGGAACGGTCATGAATTTTTTTTTCTACCTAAAATTTTTTCCTTTCTTCTATTTGAGAATTGATATTGACTTATATTTGACAAGACTGGTAACCATTTATATTTATATTAAAAGGAACCTTTAAAATATCTATAAAAATCAGGTACTATCTTCCCACATAGGTTTTTTAAAGTCTTAAATGTTACATCAAGTCTTTGGGTCTGGCCAACCTTATGCCAAGTGGAATGGAAAGCCCTGGGTGACTAGGATAAAAGGAGAGAGAAGAAGCCAGTTAACCTTTTGGGAAAATATTTGCTTTGCCCCTAAGGGAGAGTGATATGGTTTGCATGTGTGTCCCTGTGTGTCCCTACCCAAATCTCATGTCAAATTGTAACCTGCAATGTTGGAGGTGGGGCTTGGTGAGAGGTAATTAGATCATGGGGGCAAATTCCCCCTTCATGCTGTTCTCATGATAGAACTCTCATGAGATCTGGTTGTTTAAAAGTGTGTGGCACCTTTCCCTCTCTCTTCCTTCTGCTCTGGCCATGTGAAGATGTGTCTGCTTCCCCTTTTGCCTTCTGCCATGATTGTAAGTTTCCTGAGGCCTCTCCAGCTATGCTTCCTGTACATCCTGTGGAACCACGAGCCAAGTAAACCTCTTTTATTTATAAATAACCCATTCTCAAGTACTTCTTTATAGCAATATGAGAATATCTGAGAATGGATTAATACAGAGGGTGTCCAATGGTTCAGTGGGTCTCATCTTCCTCACAGATCTTTTGTTTCCAAGGAACAGAAACCCATTTGGACTTGTTCAGGAAAAGAACTTACTGAAAAGGTGTTGTGAAATCTCATGGAACCACACAGCATCATGGGATCAATCATTGCAAGCAGCCATGTTTCTTTGTCCCTCTGGGGATGCTTGGTTTTTGTGTGTCTCTCCTTTCAACCTGTGATTCTCTCCGCTAAGTAACTTCCTTGCTACTCTGTTTTTTTCTTCTCCCTTGATTTCAGTCTGGCTTTGGCCTTCCATAGAGCTGACACCAGGCCTGACTTTTATGGGCATAGAACCCACTGCTCTGATAATCATTTCTGTCTCTTTGTACTAGGGGTCAAAAATCTTAATCCCTGGGTGTGAGGTTGGGGGTTTCACACCTTCTAGCAATTTAAAAATTGTATAAGGCCTAAATTCCTAGTTTGTTTTTCCCATCTTTTAATTAAATTTTTTTTTTACTTTTTTTGGTTTCTGAGATCCAGTTTCGCTTTGTTGAAATGGACAAAGGATAATTGTACATATTCATGGGGTACCTAGTGATGTTCTGATACATATAACATGTAGTGATCAGATTAGGGTAATTAGCATATCCATAATCTCAAACATTTATTCTTTCTTTTTTTTTTTGAGCTGGAGTCTTGCTCCTTTGCCCAGTCTGGAGTGCAGTGGTGTGATCTCTGCTCACTTCCACCTCCTGGGTTCAAGCAATTCTCCTGCTTCAGCCTCCCAAGTAGCTGGTATTACAGGCACCTACCACCATGCCCAGCTAATTTTTGTATTTTTAGTAGAAACAGGGTTCCACCGTGTTGGCTAGGCTGGTCTCAAACTCCTGATTTCAGGTGATCCACCTGCCTTGGCCTCCCAATAATCTTGGATTACAGGCATGAGCCACCACGCCTGGCCTATTATTTCTGTGTGTGGGAACATTGAATATTCTTCTTCTAGCTATTTTGAAACTATGAATAATTTGTTGTCAGCTATAGTAATCCTACAGTAATAAAGAATACTAGAACTTATTTTTCCTGTCTAGCAGCCTCATTTTTGTACACGTCTTTTAAGTAGAAATAAAGTTTCATTGATAAAGTCCCTGGTGAGAGCTATGGGATACAGTGAGGTCTTTAGAAATAGTCTTTCTCTTGGTGGTGTTTACTGTTTGTTACTTCCCAACACCAATTTTTCCCTCTTTCCTAACAGAACCCTAATTTTGTTCACATATCCTCCGTAACCCCAGCTTTAAGGGTAGACCTAGGCCAGGGGTTGGCAAACTTTTTCAGAAAAGGGCCAGAGAGTAAATGCTTTAAGCTTTAGGGGTAAAGGGAAATGGTCTCTATCACAAAGAAAGCAGTCATAGAGAACTTGCAAATGAGCATGTGGCTGCATTCTGGGGATACTTGATTTACAAAAACAGGCCAGTGGGCTACATCTGGCCTGTGAATTTTAGTTTGCTAACCCCAATGTAGGTTAATCTAAGCCAAGGTTTCTCAAGCTCAGTATTACATTTTGGACAGGATAATTCTTCATGTTGGGGCTGTCCTGTGCATTTCAGGATATTCAGCAGCATCGCTGGCCTCTCTGGACCGAATGCCAGTAGCACCCAGTCCCTTCTCTCCAAGTTGCAATGAGCAAAAATGTCTCCAGGAATTGCTAATTGTCCCTGGGCGGGGCATCTCCCTGGTGACTGTTATGATCCAGAGGTAGTGACAAGACTCTAGTTTAAATAGACTAATGAAAAGGGCTTAGTGTCTGTTAGTTTGGGAGAGGTTGTCTTAGACTTAGATTGAAATGGGAAAGCATTAGCAGCAAGTGCCACTAACAGCCATACAACCATGCTGAAAATTAGACTCAGAATGAAGTCTGCACCATGGAAGGCAGAGCAGAGGAACAGCAAGAACCTGGTTCTGGGTGGGCATGGCGGCCACCACTTTGGAAGGCTGAGGCGGGTGGATCACCTGAGGTCAGGAGTTCGAGACCAGCCTGGCCAACATCGCAAAACCCCCGTTTCTACTCAAAATACAAAAATTAGCTGGACCTGTAATCCCAGATACTCTAGAGGCTGAGGCATACGAATTGTTTGAACCTGGGAGGCGGAGGTTTCAGTGAGCCAATATCATGCCACTGCACTCCAGACTGGGCAACAGAGCAAGACTCTGTCTCAAAACAAACAAATAAACAAAAAACCTTGGTCCTTTGGAGCAGGTGAATCAACTGGACCTGAAACCCTCCTTTCATATGGACTTTGGTGGATGAGATGACACACCTCCTTATTGTTTCTGACGGAGCTTCTTAGGGACACTCAGGGTGGGAATAAATCAATGTGGTCAAAGGATTGTGGTATTCTAGCCTGCAGTATGGTTGTGTTTGTAATGGCTGAATATCATTCTTAAGGCAAACAGGACAGCAGGGGCTGGGATTGGGGGCAGAGTCCCTCAGCAAGGGCATGGGTGGGGAGGCAAGGATTTGTGTCTCAGTACCTTTCTGTTTCCTTTTGGCTCCACAAAATGCTTTGTGATGTTTTTTTTTGAGATGGAGTCTCAATCTGTCACCCAGGCTGGAGTGCAATGGTGCTGTCTCAACTCACTGCAACCTCTGCCTCCCAGATTCAAGTGATTCTCCTGCCTCAGCCTCCCAAGTAGCTGGGATTACAGGTGTGCACCACCATGCCCAGCTACTTTTTGTGTTTTTAGTAGAAACAGGGTTTCACCATATTGGTCAGGCTGATCTCGAATTCCTGACCTCACAATCCACCTGCCTCAGCCTCCCAAAGTGCTGGGATTACAGGTGTGAGCCACCATGCCCACTCGGGTCTGTGAATTTATCTTACTTCCTGGCTCTATGTAAATGTGGTGGTGCTTCCCATATTGGGGTTGGAATTTTGTGTGAATTGGGGCAGGATTATGTGTCTTTTAGAGGAACTCTGCCTGATAGGTTATAGAGAATTTTTTAAATGGTTATCTTCCTAGGAAGGAGATTTGACCAGAAAAACAGTGGCAGTGTTTGGCATTAGGACCTAAATTGCAAATGTTGTAGCTGCAAAGATAATGGGAAACCAATTTTTATTCAATTCAAATCAGTTTCTCTTAGGATCATGCCCTTGATGCAGTTTAGCCTCCCTGCTCTTACAACTCTCCTTCACCTTCCTCCTCCACCAACTCTTGGCTGATTCTGTGCTGGTAAAAATGCACATAGAACAAAATAAATAAAAAGCAAGCTACTAAGAAGGTTTTCACAGCAAGCCATTGAGTGGCAATAGAAGTGCTGTTGGACTTGGGCTAGGAGGGCCCTGTCTTCAGAACGTGGCTCTGAGCTGGTAGGTCAGTTCACTTTGCTAAGCCTCAGTTCACCCATCTGTGGGAATGGGTAGAATGATATGCACCCACCTGCATGCTCTTGAAGACAGAATGAGATAATGTATGTGAAAGAGTTAATGAGGCAGAGGATGAGAGGAGAGCCACTTGAACAGAACAAGGTTGTTCTCAGTGGATATTTGAGGCCTGCATTCTTCTCCCTGCCACTTTTGGTGGTGCCTGGTGACATCCTAATTCCTTTTCTATCCTGGACGTTTTTTTGGTTGGGGTTGAGGTTTCCTTATTCTGGGTTGAGTTGAAACAGATGAACCAGATGTACAGAACTGCAGCATTTGCTGGATATTGGTGATGACATATGGTTCTAGGCAGCAGTCTCAGAGCCAGGTGGTCAGGGGCTCCTCCAGGCACTTTCCCAAGTCTCATGGGCAACTGCTGGAAGTTGAATGATTTAATAGACTCACAATTCCACATGGCTGGGGAGGCCTCACATTCCACATGGCTGGGGAGGCTGCAGGACAAGGAGGAGCAAAGTCATGTCTTACATGGCAGCAGGTAAGAGAGCGTGTGCAGGGGAATTGCCTGTTATAAAACCATCAGATCTCACGAGACTTATTCACTATCATGAGAACAGCATGGGAAAACCTGCCCCCATGATTCAATTACCTCCCCACTGGGTCCTTCCCATGATATGTAGGGATTATGGGAGCTACAATTCAAGATGAAATTTGGGTGGGGACACAGCCAAACCATATCACCCCCGATACCAATGGCTTCTCACTGTATCTACAAGTGCATCCAACATTTTTTTAAATTGCATTTTAGTTTTTGGGGTACATGTGCAGAACATGCAAGATAGTTGTATAGGTACACACATGGCAGTGTGTTTTGCTGCCTTCTTCCCCTTCTCCCACATTTGGCATTTATCCCCAGGCTCTCCCTCCCCTGCTCCCCCCCGCTATCCCTCCCCTATTCCCCCCAGTAGACCCCAGTGTGTAGTACTCCCTTCCCTGTGTCCATGTGTTCTCATTTTTCATCACCCGCCTATGAGCGAGAATATGCGGTATTTCATTTTCTGTTCTTGTGTCAGTTTGCTGAGAATGATGTTCTCCAGATTCATCCATGTCCCTACAAAGGACACGAACTCATCGTTTTTGATT
>JAPYYA010005729.1:0-10516 GCA_028533165.1 Leontopithecus rosalia | reverse complement strand
GTCCTGCGTGCCTTTTACACCTGGGCTTTTCCCCCACTCTGTGGGCTATAAGGATCCGTCTGAAAATGCAGTGTTTGCTTACCCTCTGCGTCTTGACTGAGAGCTGCAGTGGTGAGTTGCTTCTAGAGCGCCATCTTCCCTCCTTCTCCCCTTTTTTTTTAAGTTGAACAGTTGACTCTCTCCCAGGTGTTCCTTCCAGTCGCCTGCTGCAAGGGCGCCAGGATCTGTGTGATTTCCCATGTAGCGACCCAGTGCACTGGCTCAAACCACGTTGCTGCCCAGGAATCTCCTGACCTGGCTTTCTGTTTAAGTCCCGTTTAATCAGATGAATGTGCTAATCTGCCTTCCAAAATCTTCAATTGCCAGTTTAACAGGGCAACCAAACCAGTGTATTTTGTACGGAGTGCTTCTGCGCTGCAGCCTTCGCCCAAACAGCGGCGCTGGCCCAAACAGCCGTGCTGGCCCAAACTGCCACGCTGGCGGCCTGTGGGGCTCTTACACCTGGCAGTCTCCTGGTCTGTGGGCAATAAAGATCAGTATGGAAATGCGGCGTCCACTCACCCTCTGCGGATTCACTGGGAGCTGCAATCCTGAGTTGGTCCTACAGCACCATCTTCTCAGGACCTGTCTACCAACCAAAACTTAAAGGCAGGTTAAATGGGTACATTTCTAAAAAAAATAATAAAGTGCCAAAACTGGTACAAGAGGAAATCAAAAAGTTGAATAGATCGGTAGCCATGAAAAAATAAAAACCCAAGAGAAACAACAAACTATTAGAAACAACAGGAGGCTTCAGCGTGTTTACCAGACACCAACTCAACAGATGAGGAGCAATTCGAGAGATAGCATGGGGAGAAATGCCAGATATAGGTGATGGGGAGGAAGGCAGCAAATCACACTGCCATGTGTGTACCTAGGCAACAATCTTGCATGTTCTTCACATGTACCCCAAAACTCAGAATGCAATTTAAAAAATAAAACTTAGCTCTTTCCTTTTGCATCATAAAGAAAAGAAAAGCAACCCTGCATCTCCACTCTGGCAAATCCTATGGGAAAATGCAGCCAAAGACATAACAGCATTGGTCATGGCAGCAAAAAATATAAAGTATCTAAGAATTAGCCCACCAGAGAATGCATGAGGCCTGTATGGAGAAAATTCTGCATCTACTAAACATACAAAATGATATGTGAGCAATGGTGACATGGGCCTATTGACAGACGGTACAATCAGCACTGCCAAGGGTGATTTCCCTCAAGCTAATCTGTAAGTTAAAAACAATTAAATCTAATCAAAAGCACAGACACATATTTTCAGGAATGTAACAAATCGCTTCAAAAATTCATCTGAAAAATAAAGATTCATGAATAACTAAAACAATTTTTTAAAAAAATCAAAGAAGTAGTATTGGTAAGAGAAATAGATGAGAAACAGAAACAGATCAAAGAAACAAAACAGAAATTCCAGAATCAGACCAAAATGATGGATGTGGCATCAAAAGTCAAAGAGGAAAAAATGAATTATTTAGTAATTGATGTTGGAGATATGAGCTTGCTATGTGGGGAAGACCTTGGCTCTCAGCATGCATGGACTACACTGCCAGGGAACAGCCCCTGGTCCAAGCAGGACTCACTGGCCACATGTGCCACCAAAATATTGTGCTAGCTACAATCACTGGTCTGGGCATGGCAGTGTGTCTGATAATTTTCACATATATTCATGACATTTTTCAATGTTTAATGCATGTTATGTAATTCACTTACGTAATTCAAACTTTTCCTACACAGAAAAGTGATTGAAAGAAACCAGTTCGAAGCGAAAGCAGGTTTCTGAACTCTTTACACTGGATTAAGCAAGTAAATAATCAGGCTGCTTCAAAGATGAGAAACTGATGCATTCGACTTCTAAAAAGGCAGAGGTAAACTACCCAAGATGAACAACTCCAGCTCCAGTAAGGCAGCATTGTGAGAGTAAGAAGACAAAAGGAATTATAAAGAAAAGTGTTTATCCTGACTATATACTTCCTTTAGAATAGGGACGGTCCAGCAAAGTGGCTTACACCTGTAATTCCAGAACTTTGGGAGGCCAGGTGGGCAAATCACTTGAGCCCAGGAGTTTGAGACCAGCCTGGGCAACGTGGCAAAACCTTCTCTCTACAAAAATTAGCCAGGCATTGGGGTCTCATGTCTGTAGTCTCAGGTACTCAGGAGGCTGAGGCACGAGAATCGCTTAAGCCCAGGAAGTGGAGGTTGCAGTGAGTTAAGATTGTGCCCCTGCACTCCAACCTGGCTAACAGAGTAAGACTTTGTCTCAAATAAATAAATAAGCCAGGCATGATGGTGCACACCTCTAGTCCCAACTACATGGGAGGGTAAGGTGGGAAGGTCACTGCAGCAAGTCAAGGCTGCAGTGAGTTGTGATTATATCACTGCACTCCAGCCTGAGTGACAGAGTGAGACCCTATCTCAAAACAAAACAAAAAAAATTTGGCTGGGAACAGTGGCTCATGCCTATAATCCCTGCACCTCAGGATGCCAAGACAGATGGACTGCTTGAGCCCAGGAGTTCCAGACCAGCCTGGGCAACATGCCAAAACCCTCTCTCTACTTAAAAATAATAAAATATTGACCAGGCTTAGTGGCTCACACCTGTAATTCCAGCACTTTGGGAGGTTAAGGCCAGGGGATCACAAGGTCAAGAGATCAAGACCATCCTGGCCAACATGGTGAAGCCCTGTCTCTACTAAAATTACAAAAATTAGCCATATGTGGTGGCACACACCTGTAGTCCCAGCTACTCAGGAGGGTGAGGCAGGAGAATCACTTGAACCTGAGAGGCAGAGGTTGCAGTGAGCTGAGATCACACCACTGTACTCCAGCCTGGTAATCTGTCTCAAAAAATAATAATAATAATGTGTTTTTAAAATTAAAGAAATGGGGGGATTTTGGATTATTGGTGTAGGTTATGTAGCAGAAAAAACACTAAAAGCTTTTTAGATGCAAGTATCAATGGCATTTGTAATATTTTCATGTTGTACACAAAGGCAAGAATATAAAAAATAAAAGACACTTACATAAAGTACTATAATATATTATATGCTATGGTTTGGATCTGTTTCCCCACCCAAATCTTATGTTCAGTTGTAATCATCAATTTTGGAGGTAGGGCCTGGTGGGAGGTGATTGAATCTTGGGGGTGGGTCTCACGTTTTCACACCATCCTCCCGTGGTGCTGTTCCTGTCATAGCGAGTTCTCACAAGATCTGTTTGTTTAGAAGTGTGTAGCACCTCCCCCCTCTTTCTCTCTTGCTCCTTCTCTGGCTATGTAAGACATGTTTGCTTCCCCTTTGCCTTCCACCATGATTGTAAGTTTCCTGAGGCCTCCCCAGAAGCCACTATGCTTCCTGTACAGCCTGCAGAACCATGAACCAATTAAACCTCTTTTCCTTACAAATTACCCAACCTCAGGTATTTCTTTGTAGCAGTGTGAGAATGGACTAATACATTATAATACAATGTATCATACACACACACATATTCCAAACAGTTGAAGGACTACAGATGAAAGTTAATTATAAAGCTAATAAAAGGCCAGGTACAATGGCTCACACCTGTAATCCCAGCACTTTGGGAGGCCAAGACATGTGGATCACCTAAGTTTAGGAGTTCAAGACCAGCCTGGCCAACATGGCAAAACCCTGTCTCTACTAAGACTACAAAAATTAGCTGGGCATGGTGGTAGGCATGTAATCTCAGCTACTCTGGAGGCTGAAGTAGGAGAATTGCTTGAATCCAGAGGCAGAGGTTGCAGTAAGCCAAGATCACACCATTGTACTCCAGTCTGGGTGACAAGAGTGAAACTCTGTCTCAAAAAAAAAAAGAAAGCTAGTAAAAGAAAAAGGAAAAGGCTTTATGGTCTCATAAAGAATTTGTTTTCTTTTTTTTTTAATGTTATTTTGTGTGTGTGACAGACAGAGCATTGCTCTGTTGCCCAAGCTGGAGTGCACTGGCACTATCACAGCTCACTGCAGCCTTGACCTACTGAAATTTACTGAAGCAATCCTCCCGCCTCAGCCCCCCAAGTAGCTAGGACCACAGGCACATGCCACCATGCCCAGCTAATTTTTTTTAATTTTCATTTTTTTATAGACATTGTCTCAATATACTGCCCTAGGTGGTCTTGAACTTCTGGCCTCCAGTGACCTTCCCACCTTGGCCTCTCAAAGTGCTGGGATTACAGGCATGAGCCACCTTGCCCAGCCTCAGAAAGAGTTTCTTAATCAAGTCTCCAAAAGAACAAACTATGAGAAGAAAAATGACAGAATCAACTTCATCAAAATTAAAGCTTTCTGACTAGGCATGGTGGCTCACGCCTACAATCTCGGCACTTTGGGAGGCTGATGCAGGCAGATCACCTGAGGTTGGGAGTTTAAGACCAGCCTGGCCAACCTGGTGAAACCATGTCTTTACTAAAAATACAAACATTAGCTGGGCATGGTGGTACATGCCTATAATCCCAGCAATTCGGGAGGCTGAGGAAGGAGAATTGCTTGAACCTGGGAGGCAGAGGTTGCAGCGAGCCAAGATTGCATCACTGCACTCTAGTTTGGGTGATAGCAAAATTTCATCTCAAAATAAATAAAAGCTTTCTACTTGATAAAGAAAACGACAGACCAAGTAAACAGATGGCTGACAGACTGGGAGAACTTTTTCAGTGCCTGAAATTGATAAGGCATTATTATCCTAATTATACAAGTAACTGCTACAAATCAGCAAGTTGAAGATAGTCAACGCTTGAAGAAGATGAAAAAATGTTATGAACAAGGAGTCCCTGGAAACCCAGTACCTCCTCCACAGGCAGACAAGTGGCGTCATCAAGCAGCTCCCTGAGATCAGAGCCAGGTAAATCCACAAAGATCAGAAAAAAAAAAAAAAAAAAAAAAAAAAAAACAGTGCAAAAAAGATGAAACCATCAAAGACCAGAATGCCTCTCCTTCAAGGGATCACAACTCCTCTCAACACAGGAACACAACATGACTAAGAAAGAGTGTGATGAATTGACAGAAACAGGCTTCAGAAGGTGGGTAATAACAAACTTTTCTGAACTAAAGGAACACATTCTAACCCAATGCAAAGAAACTAAAAACCTTGAAAAAAAAGGTCAGGTGAAATGCTAACTAGAATAACCAGCTTAGAGAAGAACATAAACAACTTAATGGAGTTGAAAAACACAGCGCAAGACCTAGTGAAGCAAACACAAGTTTTAATAGCTGAATCAATCAAGCAGAAGAAAGGATATCAGAGATTGAAGATCAACTCAATGAAATAAAAAGAGAAGGCAAGACAAGAGTGAAAAGAAATAAACAAAGCCTCCAAGAAATATGGGATTATGTAAAAAGACATAATCTACCCTTGATCAGTGTACCTGAATGAGACAGGGAGAATGAATCCAAGCTGGAAAACATGCTCCAGGATATTATCCAAGAGAACTTCCCCAGCCTAGCAAAGCAGTCCAACATTCAAATCCAAGAAATACAGAGAACTCCTCAAAAATATGCCTCAAGAAGAGCAATCCCAACTCACATAATTGTCAGATTCACCAGGGTTGAAATGAAGAAAAAAATGCTAAGCGCAGCCAGAGAGAATGGACAGGTCACCCACAGAGAAAAGCCCATCAGACTCACAACAGATCTTTTGGCAGAAACCCTATAAGCCAGAAGACAGTGGGGGCCAATATTCAACATTCTTAAAGAAAAGAACTTTCAACCTAGAATCTCATATTCAGCCAAACTAAGCTTCATAAGTGAAGGATAAATAAAATCCTTTAAAGACAAGCAATTGCTGAGAGATTTTGTCACCACTGGACCTGCCCTACAAGAGCTCCTGAAAGAAACACTACACACAGAAAGGAACAAGTACCAGTCACTGCAAGAGCAAACCAAATGGCAAAGATCAAAAATGCAGTGAAGAAACTGACTCAACTAACAGGCAAGAAAACCAGCCAGTAACAAAATGGCAGAATCAAATTCACACATAACAATATTAACATTGAATGTAAATGGTCTAAATGCCCCAATCAAAAGACACAGACTGGCCAACTGGATAAAAAGTCAAGACCCATCAGTGTACTGTATTCAGGAAACCCATCTCACATACAAAGACACACATAGACTCAAAATAAAGGGATGAAAGAAGATTTACCAAGCAAATGGAGAACAAAAAGAAAAGCAGGGGTTGCAATCCTAGTCTCTGATAAAATGGACTTCAAACCCACAAAGATCAAAAGAGACAAGGGCATTACATAACAGTAAAAGGATCAATCCAACAAGAAGAACTAACTATCCTAAATATATAGGCACCCAACACAAGAGTACCCAGATACATAAAGCAAGTTCTTAATGACCTAAAAGGAGATTTAGACTCCCACACAATAATAGTGGGAGACTTCAACACTCCACTGTCAATATTAGACAGATCAATGAGATGGAAAATTAATAAGGACGTCCAGGACTTTAATGCAAAGCTGGACCAAGATGACCTAATAGACATATACAGAATGCTCGACCCCAAATCCACAGAATATACATTCTTCTCAGCACCACATCACACTTACTCTAACCAATTATGACCACATAATTGGAAGCAAATCACTCTTCAGCAAATGCAAAAGAATGGAAATCATAACAAACAGTCTCTCAGACCACAGTGCCATCAGATTAGAACTCAGGATTAAGAAACTCACTCAAATCTGCACAACTACTTGGAAACTGAACAACTTGCTTCTGAGTGTCAACCAGATAAACAATGAAATGAAGGCAGAAATAAAGATGTTCTTCAAAACCAATCAGAATGAAGACAAAACTTACCAGAATCTCTGGGACACCTTTAAAGCAGTGTTGAGAGGGAAATTTATAGCAATAAATGCCCACATAAGAAACAAGGAAAGATCTAAAATTGACACCCTATCATCAAAATTGAAAGAGCTAGAGGAGCAAGATCAAAAAAACTCAAAAGCTAGCAGAAGACAAGAAATAACTAAGATCAGAGCAGAAATGAAGGAGATAGAGACACAAAAAAAACCCTTCAAAAATTCAATAAATCCGGAATCTGGTTTTTTGAAAAGATCAACAAAATAGACCACTGGCCAGACTAATAAAAAAGAAAAGAGAAGAATCAAATAGCTGCAATAAAACATGATAAAGGGGATATAACCACTGATTCCACAGAAATACAAACTACCACAGCTCTATGCATGTAAACCAGTAAACCTGGAAGAAATGGATAAATTCCTGGACACTTGCACTCAACCAAGACTAAACCAGGAAGAAGTTCAAACTCTGACTAGACCAAAAACAAGGACTGAAGTTGAGGCAGTAATCAATAGCCTACCAACCAAAATAAGTCCAGGTCCAGATGGGTTCACAGCCAAATTCTACCAGATGTACAAAGAGGAGCTGGTTCCATTCCTTCTGAAACTATACCAAACAATACAAAAAAAGGGCATTCTCCCTAACTCATTCTATGAGACCAACATCATCTTGACACCAATACCAGGCAGAGACTCAACTAAAAAAGAAAACTTCAGGCCAATATCCATGATGAACATCAATGCAAAAATCTTCAATAAAATGCTGGCAAACCAAATGCAACAGCACATCCAAAAGCTTATTCATCACGATGAAGTAGGCTTCATCCTGGGGATGCAAGGCTGGTTCAACATACACAAGTCCATAAATGTAATCCATCGCATAAACAGAACCAAAGACAAAAACCACATGATTATCTCAATAGATGCAGAGAAGGGCTCTTCATGTTAAAAACTCTCAATCATCTAGGTATCGATGGAATGTATCATAAAATGATAAAAGCTATTTATGACAAACCACAGCCAATATCATACTGAATGAGCAAAAGCTGGAAGCATTCCTTTTGAAATCAGCCATGAGACAAGGATGCCCTCTCTCACTACACCTATTCAATATAATATTGGAAGTTCTAGCCAGAGCAATCAGGCAAGAAAAAGAAATAAAGCATATTCAATTAGGAAAGGAGGAAATCAAATTGTGTCTGTTAGCAGATAACATGATTGTATATTTAGAAGACCCCATCATCTTAGCCCAAAATCTCCTGAAACTGATAAACAACTTCAGCAAAGTCTAAGGATACGAAATCTATGTGCGGAAATGAGAAGTGTTCCTATATACCAATAACGGACAAACAGAGCCAAATCAAGAATGAACTCCCATTCACAATTTCTATAAAGAGAATAAAATACCTAGGAATACAACTAATAAATGATGTAAAGGACCTCTTCAAGGAGAACTACAAACCACTGCTCAACAAAGTAAGAGAGGACACAAACGGATGGAAAAACATTACATGCTCATGGTTAAGAGGAATCAATATTGTGAAAATGGCCATACTGCCCAAAGTAATTTATAGATTCAATGGTATCCCCATCAAGCTACCAATGACCTTCTTCACAGAACTGGAAAAAAAAACATTTTAAACTTCATATGGAACCACAAGAGAGCCTGCATAGCCAAGACAATCCTAAGCAAAAAAAAAACAAAGCCAGAGGTATCACACTACCAGACTTCAAACTATACTACAAGGCAACAGTAATCAAAACAGCATGGTACTGATACCAAAACAGAGACATAGACCAATGGAACAGAACAGAGGCCTTGGAAGTAATACCACACACCTACAACCATCTGATCTTTGACAAACCTGATAAAAACAATCAATGGGGAAAGGACTCCATGTTTAATAAATGGTGTTGGGAAAACTGGCTAGCACTATGCCAAAAGCAGAAACCGGACCCCTTCCTGATACCTTACAATAAAACTTACTCCAGATGGATTAAAGATTTAAACATAAAACCTTAACACCATAAAAACTCTAGAAGAAAATGTATGCAAAGCCATTCAGGACATAGGCATAGGCAAGGACTTCATGACTAAAACACCAAAAGCAATGACAACAAAAACCAAGATAGACAAATGGGATCTAATTAAACTTCAGAGCTTCTGTACAGCAAAAGAAACAGTCATTAGAGTGAACTGGCAACCAACAGAATGGGAAAAAATTTTTGCAATCCACCCATCTGACAAAGGGCTAATATCCAGAATCTACAAAGAACCAAAACAGATATACAAGAAAAAAAATCCATTCAAAAGTGGGCAAAGAATATGAACAGACACTTTTCAAAAGAAGACATATATGAGGTCAACAAACATATGAAAAAATGTTCATCATCACTGGTCATTAGAGAAATGCAAATCAAAACTACATTGAGATACCATCTCATGCCAGTTAGAATGGCAATCATTAAAAAATCTGAAGACAACAGATGCTGGAGAGGATGTGGAGAAATAGGAACACTCTTACACTGTTGGTGGGAGTGTAAATTAGTTCAACCATTGTGGAAGACAGTGTGGTGATTCCTCAAGGATCTAGAAATAGAAATTCCATTTGACCCAGAAATCCCATTACTGGGAATATACCCAAAGGACTATAAATTGTTCTATTATAAAGACACATGCGAGAACGATCCAAGATGGCCGACTGCTAACATCTCGGGATTGCAGCTTGCAGTGAAAGCTCATAGAACTAGAAGATGCCACACATTCAGACAAATTCTGGTCACTCAGGAGCAGAAGATTCCCAGTGGAGGAGACACGCGGGGCAGCGGTTTCGCTGGCACCTCAGCACGGCAGCTCACGGAGCTGAGTAGGCAGGGCTGGCTCCCCTCCTGACTGAGGTTTGGAGGAGCTGCGTGGGCCCCCAGCACTGATTCCTGAGGCCGGCGCAGCAGTTGTGCCGGCACCTCGGCACAGAGTGAACACAACTGGTTCCCCTTCTGACCAAGGTTTGGAGCTCCAGGAAGGCAGAGTTGCCTATTACAGACACAAGAAGGAAGCCAGATAGGAGAAGCCTTGGCAGAAAAACACCATCAGTCTTAACGCCACTGTTCCTGGCCCTAGGAACTAACATCTTGGACGTCCACTCAAAGACCTACTGAAAGCTGGTAATTTCAAAGACGACAGGAGGATAAATTTACAATGATGGGAAGAAACCAGCATAAAAAGGCTGAGAATACTCAAAATCAGAACGCCTCTCCCTCTAAAGATGATCACAGTTCCTCATCAACAATGGAACAAGACTTGATGGAGAACGAGCGAATCCCAATAACAGAATCAAACTTCAGGGTATGGATAATAAGAAACTTCCGTTAGTTCAAATAACATGTTGTAG
This sequence comes from Leontopithecus rosalia, assembly GCA_028533165.1. NCBI lineage: Eukaryota > Metazoa > Chordata > Mammalia > Primates > Cebidae > Leontopithecus > Leontopithecus rosalia. Next base: position 259 of record JAPYYA010005729.1, on the reverse strand, counting down.
CCCAACGTAAAGAAACTAAGAACTTTGAAAAAAGGTTTGACGAAACCCTAATGAGAATAGACAACTTAGAGAGGAACATAAGTGAATTAATGGAAATGAAGAATACAATACAGGAACTCCAAGAAGTATGCACAGGTTTAAACACTCGAATTGTTCAAGCAGAAGAAAGGATATCAGAGGTCAAAGTCCAACTTAATGAAATAAAACAAGAAGACAAGATTAGAGAAAAAATGATAAAAAGGAATGAGCAAAGTCTCCA
>JAPYYA010005728.1:0-10518 GCA_028533165.1 Leontopithecus rosalia | reverse complement strand
CTTTCTTTCCCTCTCTCAAAAAAAGAAAGAAATCAACTTGTAAACCTCTAGATCCAGGTTGGCAATATCTCTCTCATTGCTTAATTTCCTTCCTTCCCTTCCCTCCCTCCCTCCCTCCCTTCCTCCCTTCCTCCCTCCCTCCCTTCTTCCCTCCCTTCCTGCCTTCCTCCCTCCCCCCCTCAAAAAAAACAAAAAAAACACTCATGCACAAAAAAGAATTGATTTTTTTTTGATATGGAGTTTTGCTCTTGTTGTCGAGGCTGGAGTGCAATGATGCGATCTAGGCTCACCACAAACTGCCTCCTGGGTTTAAGCGATTCTCCTATTTCAGGCTCCCAAGCAGCTGTGGTTACAGGCATGCACTAGCATGCTTGGCTAATTTTGTATTTTTAGTAGAAACGAGGCTTCTCCATGTTGGTCAGGCTGGCCTTGAACTCCTGACCTCAGGTGATCCACCTGCCTTGGCCACCCAAAGTGCTGGGATTATAAGCGTGAGCCACCATACCCAGCAGAATTATGTTTTAAACCAGACACAGTAGCACCTGACTGTACTCCCAGCTACTAGGGAGGTTGAGGCAGGAGGATCACTTGAGCCCAGGAGTTCAAATCCAACCTGGGCAACATAGGAATACTACATTTGTAAAATAAATAAATAAAGTAAAATGAAATAAAAAAGACAAAAAGGGATGTTTTATGGCTTATCAAGGAAATCATTACCAGGGAGATACAGGTGCTGGAGTTTATGGGGAAGGAAGTGGTCAGGAGTCTTTAACAAAGAGGAAAAGATAGAGGTGAGCAAATAAAAAATAATTAGTCAGGTGGCAGCAGGGTAAATGTCCTTCCATTAACTAACATGTATTGAAGGCCAGGAGCGGTGGCTCACGCAGGTAATCCCAGGACTTTGGGAGGCCGAGGCAAGAGGATCACTTGAGCCCAGGAATTTGAGACCAGCCTGGGCAACATAGTGAGACCCTGTCTTTACTAAAAATCAAGAAAATTAGTTGGGCATTGTCTACGGCCATACCACCCTGAACATGCCCGATCTCGTCTGATCTTGGAAGCTAAGCAGGGTCGGGCCTGGTTAGTACTTGGATAGGAAAATTAGTTGGGCATCAAGAAAATTAGGTGGCATATGGCCACAGTCCCAGCTACTTGGGAGGCTGAGGTAGGAGGATCATTGAACCTGGGAGATGGAGGCTTCCGTGAACTGTGATTGCACCACTACACCGTGGCTTGGGTGACAGAGTGAGACCACCACCTCAAAAACAAAAAACCAAAACCATGTACTTGTTTGTCATGCGAGAAGCAGGGTGGTCTGAGGGGTACCCAGAGGTCCCTGCTCAAGCTTGCTGAATTAAAATTCAGCTGCTCAAATGTTATTATTATTTATTTATTGATTGATTTTTGAGACAGGGTCTTGCTCTGTCTCCCAGGTGGAGTACAGTGGCATGATCTCAACTCACTGCAAACTCTATCTCTGGGGATCAAGTGATCCTCTCATTGCAGCCTCCTGAGTACCTGGGACTACAGAGGCCCAGCTATTTTCCTTGTTTTTTATATATTTTGTAAAGATGGGGTTTCACCATCACTATGTTGCCTAAGCTGGTGTCAAACTCCTAGCTTAAACTGATCCTCTTGCCTCAGCCTCCCAAAATGTTGGGATTATAGGTATGAGCCACTGTGCTTCGTTGACATTAAATTTTTTTTTTTTTTTGAGATGAGCTCTCACTCTGTCACCCAGGCTGGGTTGCAGTGGTATGATCTTGGCTCACTTCGACTTCCGCTTCCTGGGCTCCTCTCACCTCAGCCTCCCGAGTAGCTGGGACTACAGGCACGCCACCATACTCGACTAATTTTTTGTATTTTAGTAGAGACAGGGTCTTACCATGTTACCCAGGCTAGTCTCTAACTCCTGAGCTCTGGTGATTTACCTGCCTTGGCCTTCCAAACTGTTGGGATTACAGTTATGAGCCACTGTGTCCTGCCGCTGGCTGACTTTTTATTTAAAATAATTTTTTTAGCCGGGAGCGGTGGCTCATGCTTGTAATCCCAGCATTTTGGGAGGCTGAGGTGGGCAGACCATGAGGTCAAGAGAACGAGACCATCCTGACCAACATGGTGAAACCCAGTCTCTACTAAAAATACAAAAATTAGCTGGGTGTGGTGGCTCACACCTGTAGTCCCAGCTACTCAGGCGGCTGAGGCAGGAGAATTGCTTGAACTCAGGAGGCAGAGGTTGCAGTGACCGGAGATCATGCCACTGCACTCACTCCAGCCTGGCGACAGTGAGAGCCTCCGTCTCAAAAAAAAAAAAAAAATGGCCAGGTAAGGTGGCTCACACCTGTAATCCCAGCACTTTGGAAGGCCACGGTGAGCAGATCACCTGAGGTCGGGAGTTTGAAACCAGCTTGACCAACATGGAGAAACCCCGTCTCTACTAAAAATACAGAATTACCCAGGCGTGGTGCCGCATGCCTATAATCCCAGCTGTTCAGGAAGCTAAGGCAGAAGAATCGCTTGAACCTGGGAGGTGAAGGCTGTGGTGAGCTGAGATCGTGCCATTGCACTTCAGCCTGGGCAACAAGAGCCAAACTCTGTCCCCCCCCAAAAAAAAAATTTTAAAAGTTTTAAAAATAAAAGTAAAGAGTAACAAGTCATAGAATTTTAGGACTACAGATGACTTATCATATCATCTAGTGCAGACCGTTCATTGTTAATGTGATTAATCCAAGAGAGAAAACTAGGATGTTGCTTGAATTACAGTGCTGGTTTCAAGGCCAAGACTAGAACCTGGGGGTTCTGATTCCAAGGGCTGCTCTCATCTCATCAATCACAAATATACTTGAATCATGGCTTGATTTTGTTTCTCTTTGCAGATTGGCCTTGTTCTCTTTCCCTACAGAGAGCAAAGAATATGCCATCTACAGCCTTGCTTAGCGACCTCAGGAGAAAGAAAGCTCTTTATTTATTTTTAATTTTAATTTAATTCTATATATAATTTTTTTTTTTGAGACAGAGTTTCGCTCTCGTTACCCAGGCTGGAGTGCAATGGCGCGATCTCGGCTCACCGCAACCTCCGCCTCCTGGGTTCAGGCAATTCTCCTGCCTCAGCCTCCTGAGTAGCTGGGATTACAGGCACATGCCACCGTGCCCAGCTAATTTTTTGTATTTTTAGTAGAGACGGGGTTTCACCATGTTGACCAGGATGGTCTCGATCTCTTGACCTGGTGATCCACCCACCTCGGCCTCCCAAAGTGCCGGGATTACAGGCTTGAGCCACCGCGCCCGGCCTTATATATGTAATTTTTGAGACAGGGTCTTACTCTGTTGCCCAGGTTGCAGTGCAGTGGCTCCATCTTGGCTCACTGCAACTTCCATCTCCTGGGTGCAAGCAATTCTTCTGCCTCAGCCTCCCAAGTAGCTGGGATTACAGGCACCCACCACCATGCTGGCTAATTTTTATACTTTTAGTAGAGATGGGGTTTCACCATGTTGGTCAGGCTGGCCTCAAACTTCTGACCCCAGTGATCCACCTGCTTCGGCCTCCCAAAGTGCTGGGATTACAGGTGTGAGCCACCACGCCTGGCCTGAGCTCTTCTTTCTCTAGAGTGCACATTGCAATCCTGAGAAGGGTTGATTAATTCTGCCAGGGCCCATGCACATCCCCACATCCAGAGGGACATGTTCTACAACTTTGTGCAAATTAAAAACAACACATTTGTGGGGAGGACAAAAGAGTATGCTGGGCAAACAAAATAAGTAAAAATGAATAAACCAAAGTCCACTGCAAGTTACAAAGCCCTGCTTCCTTTGTTACCTTGGAGTGCTGCTTTGAAATGTTGATGTAAGGAACACCATTCACAGCAGCCAATCACCAATCTGTAACAGCAGGTCCTCCTCAGTCTCCTAGAGACAGAGACTGGCTCATCAAAGGGACTTTTGGCTAGTTTCTTTCTTCCTTTCTTTCCCTTTCTTTTCTTGTCCTTCCTTTCCTTTCTTCCTCCCTCCCTCTTTCTCTCTTTCCTTCTCTCTCCCTCTTTTCCTCCCTCCTGCCTTCCATCCTTTTTTCTCTTTCTTTCATTTTGATAGAGTATCTCACCATCACCAAGGGTGGAGTACAGTGGCATGCTCAGCTCACTGCAGCCTTGACCTCCTGGACTCAAGTGATTCTCCCACCTCAGCTCCTAAGTAACTAGGACTACAAGCACTCACCACCATGCCCAGCTATTTTTATTTTTCTTGTAGACACAGGGTCTTACCATGTTGTCCAGGCTGGTCTTAAACTTCTGGGTTCAAGCAATCCTCCCCTCCTCGGCCTCCCAAGTGCTGGGACTAGAGGCATATGCCATTGTGCATAACCTTGGGTAGTTTCTTTTTCTTTTTTTTTTTTTTTTTGAGATGGAGTCTTGCTCTGTCACCCAGGCTGCAGTGCAGTGGCATGATCTGGGTTCACCACAACCTCTGCCTCCCAGGATCAAATGATTCTCCTGCCTCAGCCTACTGAGTAGCTGGAATTACAGGTGCCCGCCACCACGCCTGGCTAATTTTTATATTATTAGTAGAGACAGGGTTTTACCATGTTAGCCAGGCTATTCTTGAACTCCTGACCTCATAATCTGCCCATCTTGGCCTCCCAAAGTGTAGTGATTACAGGTGTGCACCACTGTGCCTGCAAAGTGGCTTATGCTGTGCATATCCAGTCAGTTGTTACCATCTAGGAATAAATCAACTTACCACATTTTCTAATTTTTTCAAGTGAAGCTGGAAATGTAGTTCTTTGTTGGCAATATCCTGATTTTTAAGTGTTGGTAAACACTATGCAAGGCACAGGGCACATAAAATGTATCTAATGAGCCACCTTTAGTTCCGACTGCAACTTCAGTTTGCATCTTCTGGTCTAGAAATTCATCCCTTTTGGTCCCCAGCATCTAGAACAGTGCCTTAAATATAGTAGGAGCTTAGCACAGAGTTATTAAATAAATGAATCAATGGCTTGAAAGTCTTACCAATTTAGAGTAAAATTGTTATTTAGAATTTTGTAAAATTACTTTCTTCTTTCCATTAATTAAGTGTTCCTACTCAGGATTTTAAGGTTGAATAGTAGTTTATTCCATAAAGACCTTTGGTCAAATCTTATTTATGGTATACCCATACGCAAAAATATCCTGAGAGTTGTGAGACTTTAAGTATGCTTTTTCATTAATGAAGTGAGACATAAAAATAAACCAAGGCATGGCCAGGCGTGGTGGCTCATGCCTGTAATCCTAGCACTTTGGGAGGCTGACACATGCGGATCATGAGGTCAGGAGTTCGAGACCAGCCTGGCCAACATAGTGAAATCCCGTCTTTACTAAAATTACAAAAAAATTAGCCAGGTGTGGTGGTGGGCACCTGTAATCCCAGCTACTCAGGAGGCTGAGGCAGGAGAATTGCTTAAACCTGGGAGACATAGGTTGCAGTGAGCCGAGATTGTGTCATTGTACTCCAGCCCAAGCGACAATGCGAGACTCCATCTCAAAAAATAAACAAACCAAGGAAAAAAAAAGAGGTTAAGTATTAAATTCCTGACAAAACCCAGCTTCTCCTGTCACAAATAAGACAGTTACATAATAATTTGTATGGTAACTAAAATATAGAGTTCTCAAGCTAGAAAACTTAGCTTGTATTTCAATAGATCAATGTCTTCGTTTTGTTTTTGTGAACTAATACTGCATATTCATTCATTATTCACTAAACAAATAGCGGTTGAGAAAACAAAAACCAGGTATGAGGCTGGATGCAGTGGCCCATACCTTTAATCTTAACAATCTGGGAGGCTGAGGCAGGAGGATTGCTTGAGTTTAAGAGTTTGAGACCAGCTTGGACAACACAGTGAGACCTCATGTCTACAAAAAATTAAAAATTAGGCCGGGTGCGGTGGCTCAAGCCTGTAATCCCTGCACTTTGGGAGGCCGAGGCGGGTGGATCACGAGGTCAAGGGATAGAGACCATCCTGGTTAACATGGTGAAACCCCGTCTCTACTAAAAATACAAAAAATTAGCTGGGTATGGTGGCGCGTGCCTGTAATCCCAGCTACTCAGGAGGCTGAGGCAGGAGAATTGCCTGAACCCAGGAGGCAGAGGTTGTGGTGAGCCGAGATCGTGCCATTGCACTCCAGCCTGGGTAACAAGAGCGAAACTCCGTCTCAAAAAAAAAAAAAATTAAAAATTAGCCATGTGGCCAGGCGCAGTGGCTCATGCCTATAATCTCAGCACTTTGGGAGGCTAACGTGGGCGGATCACCTGAGGTCAGGAGTTCTGGACCAGGCAGTTCTGGCAACATGGTGAAACTCCATCTCTACTAAAAATACAAAAATTAGCCAGGCATGGTGGCGCGCACCTGGAATCCCAGATACTAGGGAGGCTGAGGCAGGAGAATCGCTTGAGCCCAGGAGGCAGAGGTTGTACTTGGTGCCACAGCACTCTGGCTTGGACTCTGTCCAAGCCTTACTCTTGTAAGCCTTTAGTCTCAGCTACTCATGAGGCTGAGGTGGGAGGATTGCTGGAGCCTGGCATTGCTGGGGGCCAGGGAGTCTCCTTCCCTGCTCATTTCTAATTACCTATTGTAACTAGAGGTTGAGGTTGAGGTTGCAGTGAGCTGTCAGTGCGCCACTGCAGTCCAGTGTGGGTGACAGAATGAGAGAGAGAGAGAGAAAGTATAACTGAAACAAACATAAAAACGGGCACAAGACACAGTATGTTCATATGGGTAGCCAAAGTTAAATGGTAAGTGTTTTTTTTTCCCAAGGGATATAAAGACTAATAGGGATACCAGATCACTAATAATAATTTAGGGTATAGAGAACTAAGTTTTTTGGGAGAAGTACAGATGAACGGAAGGAGAATTGTGAAAAATCAGGTTGAAAATATTGGCTGGGGATTGATTTTGGAGGGCTCTGAAATGCAGAGTATAGATTTTATAGTTTACTAGGTAGGAAACTGACTCACCACAGGGAGGTGATATTGTTTATCTTCTCTTTCACATAAGGATACTTGACCACTGGCAACCTGATCTGGCTGCCTGCAAATGGCATTTGTAAAACGCTGAAGAAAAATCTCATGTTCCTGTCCTTAAAAAGGCAGAGTTAAATGAAACTCCTAAACATTTGAGTTTAAAAGTAACATAGTGAGTTAAATACATACTTTAACGGTGCAAATTTAATTTAGTTACTTTTAAACACAATCATTTAAACATTCAATTCTAACTCCAATTCAAATTACATGAATAAGCCAGGCGCGCTGCGTGTAGCCCCAGCTTCTCCGGAGGCTGAGGCGGGAGGACGGCTTGAGCCCAGGATTTCGGAGGGTGCAGTGCTCTCTGATGGCGCTACGCTCTTTGATGGGCAGTTACCACTGCCCGCCAGCCTTGGTAACAGAGCGAGATATCGTCTCAAACAACAAAAACCACCGACAACCACCACCACCAACAAACAAAAACAAAAAAAACCGCACGAGGAACTCCTCTGTCCCGTCAGCCCCGACCGCAAGCATTGACTTTCCCTTCCACCTGGTTCCTGTCCACGTCGCCTGGGAACCCGCTCCCCCTCGGCAAGAGTTTCTGTAGGGAATCAGTCTTTTGGTGCACCACTCGCCGCACTTCTGGACATTCTGATTGGCTGTGGCCCTCCCATGTGGTCTGGCAGACTGCTTTGATTGGCTAACGGCAAGCCGCGAGCGCACGGATGCTGTTTCCTGGAATACTAGGCGGGCGGGCGGAGATGTGGACCCGGTAGTGTTGTGCCCTGGGGTGAAAACTGGCGGCTGCGCGCCGCGGGCCCGGGACTTAGTCTCGGGCCGCCATGGCCAGTGTCCACGAGAGCCTCTACTTCAATCCCATGATGACCAACGGGGTGGTGCACGCTAATGTATTCGGCATCAAGGACTGGGTGACGCCGTATAAGATCGCGGTGCTGGTGCTGCTGAATGAGATGAGCCGCACAGGCGAGGGCGCCGTCAGCCTCTTGGAGCGGCGGAGGCTCAACCAGCTGCTCCTGCCCCTGCTGCAGGTGAGAGGCGCCCGCCGGCTCCCGTTCGTGCAGCGAACTTTTATTGAGCCTCTGTTCTGTGCGGAACCCTGGGCTTGGGAACACGCGGGTCCATCAGATACTCTCCCTGCCTGGAGGAATGTGAAGAAATAAAGATAGCTACTACCGCCAGTTAACAGTTACTGAGCGTTTACGGTGGGCCAGACGCTTTACATGCATTTGTTTTTTTGCAGGTTCGTGTCTGGCTCCAGTATTTATTAGCTGAGAGTTACAATCTCGGATCCTGTGTCTTCTGTAAAATGAGGCTATACTATATAGCACTGGAGACACAGAGATAAGTTATACAGGATCCCTATCCTAGAGGACCCTCATAAATAGTAAAATTGGCATCAAACCGGGTCAGGCACGGTGGCTCACGCCTGGCCATCCAGCACTTTGGGAGGCCTAGGCGGGCAGATCACGAGGTCAGAAGTTTGAGACCGGCCTGACCAACATAGTGAAATCTCGTCTCTACTAAAAATACAAAAAATTAGCTGAGCGTGGTGGTGGGCGCCTGTAATCTCAGCTACTCGGGAGGGTGAGGCAGAATTGCTTGAACCCGGGAGGCGGAGGTTGCAGTGAGCCAAGATCGCACCACTGCACTCCACTCCAGCCTAGGTGACAGAGCAAGACTCCGTCTCAAAAAAAAAAAAACAAAAAAAAAACGTAAAGCCAAGGACCAGCACTGACTGAATACTTACTGTGTGCTAAGCACTTCACTTAAAAACTTTTTAAAAACATTTTTATTATTTTTTTGAGACAGGGCCTGGTTCTGTCGCCCAGTCTGGAGTGCAGTGGTGTGATCTCGGCTCGCTGCAGCCTCGACCTCCCAGGCTCAAGCGATCCTCCCACCTCAGCCTCCCAAGTAACTGGGAGTAAAGGTGTGGGCCATCTTGCCCGGCTAATTTTTTTTGTATTTTTTGTAGAGGCCAGGTTTCTCCATGTTAACCAGGTTGGGTCTTGAGCTCCTGGACTCAAGCGATCCGCCAGCCTGGTTTTCCCAGAGTATTGGGATTACAGGCATGCACTACCACACCTGGCTAATTTTTGTATTTTTAGTAGAGATGGGGTTTCTCCATGTTGGTCAGGCTGGTCTTGAACTCCCGACCTCGAACTGCCTGGCCCGAGAAACTGTTAGTAGCATGTAGTTAATGCTCAATGTTACTAGTATTTTCATTTTAGTGTGTTCTTACGAGGGCATATACCTTCCCCTATATCAGTTGTGGTTTTTCCATTTATATTCATGATTATGTGATAGATGTCCTTCTCCCCTCATTAGATGGTAATGTCCATGAGGTTAGTCCTTAGTCCTGTTTTTGTTTACTTGTACATCCCCAAACCCTCTTAGAATGCCTGAATAGTTATTTGTAAAATGAATGAAATGCAGTAGAGGTGGATGAGTGCACTCTGGTGAATTGAGACGATTTCTTACAGAAAGTGTCAAGCTGTGCCTTCATGGATAAGCATTGTCTGTTGAGTAGTGATGGCAGAAACAGATCTGGGGTTCTGGGCCTCCATATTATGAGATCTTAATAGGTAAACCTAATAAAATGGGTATCTAGAGTTGCATTTATATTCTTTAGTATAGTTTATAAAGGGTTTAAAGAAATTATCACTTGTATATGTGAGTGAGGGGAATGGGAGGACGGGAGAACTGAGGACACCATCGTTAAGAGACCTACCCAGTTAAATAAAAGGGGTGTCTTTATAACTTGTAGCTCCCAGTGTTAGCCATGTTTGCTACTATTATAAATGCATTTCCCTCCATTATTAAAAAAAGTTGGCCAGGTGTGGTGGCACATGCCTGTAATCCAAGCACTTTGGAGGCGGGCGGATCACCTGAGGTCAAGTGAGTTCAAGACCAGCCTGAACAACATGGTGAAACCCTGTCTTAAAAAAATAAATAAATAAAATTTAAAAAAAAAAAAAAAGGCCGGGTGCAGTGGATCACGCCTATAATCCCAGCACTTTGGGAGGCCGAGGCAGGTGGATCACGAGGTCAAGAGATCGAGACCATCCTGGTCAACTGTTGACCAACCTGGTCAGCAAGGTGAAACCCTGTCTCTACTAAAAATACAAAAATTAGCCGGGCATGGTAGTGCGCGCCTCTAGTCCTAGCTACTTGGGAGGCTGAGGCAGGAGAATTGCTTGAACCCAGAAGGCAAAGGTTGCGGTGAGCTGAGATCATGCCATTGCACTACAGTCTGGGTGACAACAGCAAAACTCCGTCTCAAAAATAAAAAAGTTATAATACGCCTGTAATCCCAGCACTTTGGGAGGCCGAGGCGGGTGGATCACGAGGTCAACAGATCGAGACCATCCTGGTCAACATAAGTGAAACCCCGTCTCTACTAAAGATAAAAAAATTAGCTGGGCCCGGTGGCGCGTGCCTGTAATCCCAGCTACTCGGGAGGCTGAGGCGGGAGAATTGCCTGAACCCAGGAGGCGGAAGTTG
>JAPYYA010005727.1:0-10520 GCA_028533165.1 Leontopithecus rosalia | reverse complement strand
CACACTGAGATCTATTGGGGGAAATAGGGGAGGGACAGCGGGGGGGGAGTGGGGGAGGGATGGCATGGGGAGAAATGCCAAATATGGGTGAGGGGGCAGAAGGCAGCAAAACACACTGCCACATGTGTACCTATGCAACTATCTTGCATGTTCTGCACATGTACCCCAAAACCTAAAATGCAATAAAAATTAAAAAAAATAATAATAATAAATGCATTTTTGATTTAAAAAAGTATGGCCTGTATTAATTTGTTATAAAAACGTGTACTGTGTAAAACTATGGCAAGCATCAATGTGTAATAACAATGTATTCTGTGTAAAACTATGGCATGTATTAATATGTAATAACAATTTGCACTGTGGAAAACTACAGTATGTATAAATATGCACTATGTAAGACTACCATATATATCAATATATAATAACAATGTGTTCCCTGGAAAACTATGGCATGAATTAATGTGTAATAAAAATTTGGTTTTACTGTGTAAAACCACAGCATGTATTACTGTGTAATAACAAAGTGTACTGTGGAAAACTATGGCATGTATTAATCTGTAATAACAATGTGTACTGTGGAAAACTATGGCATGTATTAATGTGTAATAACAATGTGTACTGTGGAAAACTACTTCACGTAATTATGTGTAATAACAACGGGTGCTGTATAAAACTATGGCATGTATTAATGTGTAATAAAAACGTGTACTGTGGAAAACTACAGCATATATTAATGTGTAATGACATCACATACTGTGGAAAACTACAACATGTGTTAATGTGTAATAGCAACTTGTACTGTGAAAAACCATGCTATGTATTAATGTGTAATAACATCATGTACTGTGAAAAAGTATGACATGTGTTAATGTGTAATAGCAACCTGTACTGTGGAAAACTATGGAATGAATTAATCTGTAATAACAATGTGTACTGTGTAAAACTATGGCATATATTAATGTGTAATACAAGTTTGTACTGTAGAAAACTACAGCATGTATTAATGTGTAAGAACAATGTGTACTATATAAAACTACTTCATGTATTAATGTGCAGTAACAACATGTGCTGTGTGAAAGTACAGCATGCATTAATGTGTAAGAACAATGTGTACTGTGTAAAACTACTCCATGTATTAATGTGCAGTAAAAACATGTGCTGTGTGAAAGTACAGCATGTGTTAATGTGTAATAACAACGTGTACTCTGAAAAACTATGGCATGTATTAATGTGCAATAACAATGCATACTGTGTAAAACTACAGTATAAATTAATGTGTAATAATATGTATTCTGTAAAGCTACATCATGTATTAATGTGTAATAGCAATATATATTGTGAAAAACTGCGATATGTCTTAATGTTCCCTATGTATAACTATGGTATATATTAATATGTAATAACTGTGTAATATGAAAAACTATGGCATGTACTAATGTGTAATAACAACGTGTACTGTGCAAAACTATGGCATGTATGAATGTGTAATAGCAATGTGTACTTTGTAAAACTACTGCATGTGTCAGTGTGTAATAACAACGTGTAGTATGTAAAACTACAGCATGCATTAACATGTAATAACAATGTGTACTAAGAAAAACTACAACATGTACTAATGTGTAATAACAATATGTTTTTAGTTAATCCACTTCATGTATTAATGTGTAATAACAAGGTGTATTGTAGAAAACTATGGTATGTAGTAATGTGCACTATGTAAATCTACAGTATATATTAATATGTAATAACAATGTATAATGTGGAAAACTATGGCATGTATTAATGTGTAATAAAAACCTGCACTGTGTAAAACTATGGCATGTATTAATGTGTAATAACAACTTGTACTGTCCAAAACTATGGCATGTATTAATGTGTAATAACAATATGTATTCTGTAAAACTACAGCATGTATTACTGTGTAATAAAAATATGTTCTGTGTAAAACTATGGCATGTATTAATGTTTAAAAACGACGTGTACTGTGTAAAACTATGGCATGTATTAATGGGTAATAACAACATATACTGTTTAAAACTATTTTACGTATTAATGTGTAATAGCAACATGTATGGTGTGACAGTATGGCTCGTATTAATATGTAATAACAATATGTACTGTGTGAAATTATTGCATGTATTAATGTGTAATAAAAATGTATATGGTGAACGACTTCATTTATTAATGTGTAACAACAACGTGTACTCCATAAAATATTGCATGTATTAATGTGTAATAACAATGCATACTGTGTAAAACTAGGGAATGCATTACTGTGTAATAACAGTGCCTACTGTGAAAAACTACAGCATGTACTAATGTGAAATAATGTAAAAGTATGGCATGTATTAATGGGTAATAACAATATGTCATGTAAAACTATGGTATGTCTTAATGTGCACTATGTAAAACTATGGTATAAATTAATATGTAAGAATAATGTGTAATGTGGAAAACAACAGCATGTATTAATGTGTAATAACAATGTGTACTTTGTAAAACTACAGCATGTATTAATGTGTAATAACAATATGTACTCTGTAATACTATGGCATGCATTAATGTGTAATAACAACGTGTACTGCATAAAACTACAGCATGTATTCATGTGTAATAACAATGCGTACTGTGGAAAAACTATGGCATGTATTAAGGTGTAATAACAATTTGTATTGTGTAAAACTATGGCCTGTATTAATGTGTAATAACAATGTGTACCTGTGTAAAAGTACGGCATGTATTAATGTGTAATAAAAACGTGTACTATGTAAAACTATGGCAAGTATCAATGTGTAATAACAATGTATTCTGTGTAAAACTATGGCATGTATTAATGTGTAATAACAACGTGTACTATGTAAAACTATGTCATGTATTAATCTGTAATAACAATTTGTACTGTGGAAAACTATGGTATGTATAAATGTGCACTATGTAAGACTACAGTATATATTAATATACAATAACAATGTGTTCTCTGGAAAACTACAGCATGTATTAATGTGTAATAAATATGTGTACTGTGTAAAACCATAGCATGTATTAATGTGTAATAACAAAGTGTACTGTGGAAAACTATGGCATGTATTAACCTGTAATTACAATGTGTACTGTGTAAAACTACTTCACATATTAATGTGTAATAACATCATGTACTCTGCAAAACTATGGCATGCATTAATGTGTAATAACACTGTGTAATTTGTAACACAACAGCATGTATTAATGTGTAATAACAACATGTACTGTGTAAAACTACGGCATATATTCATGTGTAATAACAATGCATTCCCTGAAAAACTATGGCATGTAGTAGAGTGTAATAACAATTTGTACTGTGAAAAACTGGCATGTATTAATGTATAATAATGTGTACTGTGTAAAACTGCAGCATGTATTAAAGTGTAATAACAATGTGTACTGTGGAAAACTACGGCATGTATTGTTGTGTCATAAAAATTTGTCCTGTGTGAAACTACTTCATGTATTAATGTGTAATAACAACGTGTACTCTGTGAAAATACAGCATGTATTAATGTGTAATAAAAACGTGTATTCTGTAAAACTACACCATGTATTAATTTGTAATAAAAAGTGTACTGTGGAAAACTACAGCATGTATTCATATGTAGTAACAATGCATACTGTGGAAAGCTAAGTCAGGTATTAATGTGTAATAACAATTTGTACTGGCAAAAATTGCAGCATGTATTCATGTGTAATACCAATGTGTACTGTGTAAAACTAAGGCATGTATTTATGTGTAATAACAATGTGTGCTGTGGAAAACTAAGGCATGTATTAATTTGTCATAAAAATGTGTACAGTGTGAAACTACTTCATGTTTTAATGTGTAATAACGTGTACTGTGAAAGTACGGCATGTATTAATGTGTAATAACAATGTGTACTGTGTAAAATGATGGCATGTATTAATGTGAAATATCAACGTGTACTGTGTAAAACTACTTCATCTATTAATGTAAAATAACCGTTTCTCTTTAAAGTATGGCATATATTAATGTGTAATAACAATGCATTCTGTGTTAAACTAGGGAATGTATTAACATGTAATAACAAGGCCTACTGTGAAAAACTAAGGCATGTATTAATGTGTGAAAACAATGTGTACTGTGTAAAACTACAGCATCTATTAATGTGTAATAACAATATGTACTGTGTAAAACTATGGCATGTATTAATGTGTAATAATATAGTCTAAAACTATGGCATATATTAATGTGTATTAACAATGTGTACTGTAGAAAACTATGGTATTTATTAATGTGTAATAACAATATGTCCTGTGTAAAACTATGGCATGTATTAATGTGTAATAATAATGTGTACTGTGTAAAACTACAATATGTATTAATGTGTAATAACAATGTGTACTTTGGAAGACTACGGCATGTATTAATGTGTGATAACTATGTGCACTGTAGTAAACTTTGCAATATAGTATTGTGTAATAACAAGGTGAACTGTGGAAAACTACAGCATGTATTAATGTGTAATATCAATGTGTACTGTGTAAAATTACTTCATGTATTAATGTGCAATCAAAACGTACACTGTGTAAAAGTACAGCATGTATTAATGTGTTATAACAATATGTACTCTGTAAAACTATGGCATGTATTACTTTGTAATAAAAATATGTACTGTGTAAAACTATGGCATCTGTTAATGTTTAATAACAAGTTGTACTGTGAAAAACTACAGCATTTATTAATGTGTAATAACAATGCGTACTGTGATAAACTATGGCATATATAATAATATGTACTGTGGAAAACTATGGGAGATATTAATTTGTAATAACAATGTGTACTGTGTAAAACTACTTAATGTGTAATAACAACATGTACTGCATAAAAGTATGGCATGTATTAATTTGTAATAATGCATACTGTGTAAAACTAGAGAATGTATTAATGTAAAATAACAATGCCTACTGTGAAAACTATTGTGGAAAACTACAGTATGTATTAATATGCACTATGTAAAACTACAATATATATTAATATGTAATAATGTATTCTGTGGAAAACTATGGCATGTATTAATATGTAATAACAATATGTACTGTGTGAAACCATGGCATATATTAATGTGTAATAACAAAATGTACTGTGGAAAACTATGTCATGTATTAATGTGTAATAACAACGTGTACTGTGTAAAACTTCACGTATTAATGTGTAATAACATCGTGTACTATGAAAAACTATGGCATGTATTAATGTGTAACAACCATGTGTACTGTGTTAAAATACAGCATGTCTTAATATCTAATAACAAAACGTACTTTGGAAAACTATGGCATGTATTAATGTGTAATAACTGCGTGTACTGTAAAAAACTATGGCATGTATTAAGGTGTAATAACAGCGCGTCCTGTGGAAAACTACGACATGTATTAATGTGTAATAACAAGGCATACTGTGGAAAACTACGGCATGTATTAATGTGGAATAACAATGACTACTGTGGTAAACTATGGCATGTATTAATGTGTAATAACAATGCATACTGTGTAAAACTGTTGCATGTATTACTATGTATCATCAATGTGTACTGTGGAAAACTACAGCAAGTTGTTAATGTGTAATAACAATGTGTACTGTGTAAAATTTTATGTATTAATGTGCAGTAACAACGTGTTCTGTGTGAAAGTACATTATGTGTACATATATATACATATGGCACTTTTTTTTAATAAAAATATCATTCTGTACGTTGACCAAAAAGGAGACAGGAGTCCAGTAGAAGAAAATGTGGCTTCTACTGGCTTTAAGACAGTGATTTAAAAAGACAAAAGAGGTGGATTCTGGATAAATAGAGGATTGCTGGAAGGAAACAAATGTTTATACAAAATGTGCTTCTTATATACACAATTCCCGAGGAAGTAGATGCTAGCATCTACTCCCACTGTACAGGCTGGGAGGCTGGGGAAGCCCCAAATACACAGTGACTTTTATTGGGTCATAGAGATGGTAAGAAACACAAGGTTTTCCCCCAGTTGTCTCTTTTATCCTGGAACTCATGTGAGGTTCATGAGACATACATGAAAATTAAGCACAAAAACAAAGTGATTCTTATATACTTCTTTGAGCTGTCTGCAGCCAAACTGGTCCCTTTCTAACCTCTGCCAAACTCACACCTGTGAGTCTCTTCACTAAGGTTGGCTTCTCCCTGACACATTCTTGTGCAGGGATGTTCCCCTGTTGTCATTTTCATCATGAATTGAAAGCCACCTGAGTGAAGACTTTGGGTCCCCCCATGGAATAATTTTCCAGCTCTTCTTCCCAACACTCTGCTTTATATTACAGCTCTTGTTCTTTTCTTTCACATGTACTTGCTTAGTGATTTTTCCAGCTGTTGTCAGACCATTTGGTCTTAGGAGGGGAGTGCAGGCATGATGTAATCATTTTCTGTATGAAATGTTGAGCAACATTTTTCCTCACCCTCTGCGCTTTCACTGGGAGCTGCAATCCTGAGCTGTTCCTAAACAGCCATCTTGCTCCACCCAATCACAATGCTGTTTTTATGCTAATAAGTCAGGCCTTATCTGGGACAGTCTCTCCTTAGTCAGACAAAATTTAGAAAACAGAAGATGGCTCCAGGAATTATATCTATGTGAGATATAAAGCAAAACACCTAGGACAGTGTCAACCATTCAACTTAAAAAAATAAAAAGGCTCTGAGGCAGGAAGCCAGGTGATCAGGCTCGGTGGGTGCCTCCACCACAAAAACAAACAAACAAAAAAACAGCAATTGGAAATGCTCAGGGTTGAGAGTTTCACGGCAAGCACAGCTGAACCCAGAGCAGTGCAGCTCGGTGGGGGAGATCTGTCTGCCATTACCGAGGCACTCCACCCCTACAGAGGTAGTCTGCCATTTCTGAGGTGGCTTGTCATTGCTGAGGCAACCCGCCATAACAGAGAAAGTCTGCCATTACAGAGGCAGGCCAACATTGCCAAGGGAGTTCTAACCACACCCATATAAACAAGACTACAGGGAAGCTTAATGGCAGCTGGGCGGAGCTCAGCAAAGCCTCTGCAGGCAGAAAGTGACTAGGCTGCCTCCTTGCTGGGCAGGGAAGCCCTGACAAAAAGAAAGGGCAGAAGCCAACGGACTCATGAATAAAACCCTAACTCCCTGGGACAGAGAACCTGGGGGAAAAAAGGCAGTTTATGAGTTCTGCTGCAGCAGACTTAAATGTACCTGCCTAGCAGCTCTGAATGAACAGCAGAGCTCACAGCTCAACACTCAAGCTCCTATAAAGAACAGACTGTCTCCTCAAGCAGCTCCCTGATCCCCCTATATCCAAAGAGTCACCTCACAAAGGACTGATCAGACTGACATTTGGTGGGCATCATTCTGGGACAAAGATAAGAGAAGAAGAAACTGGTAGCAACCCTTACTGTTCTGCAGCTGCTGCAGGTGATCCCCAGGCAAGCAGGGCCTGGAGTGGACCTCAGCAGTCCTACAGCAAAGAGGCCAGACTGTTAGAAGGAAAACTAAGAAAGAGAAATAACTTCACCATCAACAACCTGAATGTCCACTCAGAGACCCAATCGGAAAATTAACAACTACACAAATGACAGGTGGATAAATCCACAAAGATGGGAAGAAACCAGTGCAAAGAGGAGGAAAACACCCTAAATCAGAACACCTCTCCTACTGCAAGAGATCACAACTCCTCACCAGCAAGGGAACAAAGCTGAATGGACAATGAGTGTGAAGAAATGACAGAATCACACTTCAGAAGGTGGGTAATGAGAAACTTCTGTGAGCTAAAAGAACATGTTCTAACTCTGCAAAGAAACTAAGAACGTTGAAAAAAGATTTGAGGAAATGATAACAAGAATGGACAACTTAGAGAGGAATATGAGTGAATTAACGGAGCTGAAAACAAAACGAGAAATTTGTGAAGCATGCACAAGTTTCAACAGCTGAATTGACCAAGAAGAAAAAAGGATATCAGAAGTTGAAGATCAACTCAATGAAAAAAATGAGAAACCAAGATTAGAGAAAAAAGCACAAAAAGGAATGAACAAAGTCTCCAAGAAATGTGGGACTATGTGAAGAGACCTAATCTAAGTTTGATAGGTGTACCTGAACGTGATGAAGAGAATGAATCCAAGCTGGAAAATACTCTTCAGGATATTATCCAGGAAAACTTCCCCAACCTAGCAAGGCAGGCCAATATTCAAGTCCAGGAACTACAGAGAACACCACAAGGATATTCCTCAAAAAGAGCAACTGCAAGGCACATAATCGTCAGATTCACCAGGGTTGAAATGAAGGAGAAAATACTAAGGGCAGTGAGAGAGAAAGGTTGGGTTACCCACAAAGGGAAGCCTATCAGACTCACAGCAGATCTCTTGGCAGAAACCCTACAAGCCAGAGGAGAGTGGAAGCCAATATTCAACATCCTTAAAGAAAAGAACTTTCAACCCAGAATTTCATATTTAGCCAAACTGAGCTTCATAAGTGAAGGGAAAATAAAATCTTTTGTGAACAAGCAAGTACTCAGAGATTTTCTCACCACCAGGCCTGCTTAAAAAGAGCTCCTGAAAGAGGCACTACACATAGAAAGGAACAACCAGTACCAGCCACTCCAAAAACATACCAAATGGTGAAGAGCATCAAGAAAATAAAGAATCTGCATCAAGTAATGGGCAAAACATACAGTTAGCATCAAAATGGCAGTATCAGGAGAGGAAGTGGGAAGATGGCACTCTAGAAGCAACTCACGAGTGCAGCTCTCAGTCAAGACAGAGAGGGTGAGTTCACACCGCATTTCCAGATGGATCTTTATAGCCCACAGAGCGGGGAAATGCTCAGGTGTAGCAGGGATGCAGGACAATAGCACAGCGGTCTCTGCTGGTGCAGCCAGGCAGCTGGTGCTGCAGCGCAGTGGCACGGCGCTCAAAACACATGGGTCTGGGCACCCTGTTAAACCAGCAATTTGAGACTTGGGGGGCAGATTGCCATGTTCATCTAATTGAAAGAGATTTGGATGGTGAGCCAGACCAGGATATTTCTGGAAGGTGAACTGTGAACCAGTGCAGCAGGTTGCTGCATAAGAAATTACAGACCACGGTGCCCTTTTGGCCGGTGGCTGAGGCACCTGGGAGAGAGTCAACCCTACAACAAAAAAAAAGGAAAAAGACTCGGAGGCAGGGAACCAAGTGATCAGGCTTTAAGGGTCCCACCCCCACAGGGACAAGCAATACTGCGATTCAGAGTGCTCGGGGTTGAGAGTTCCACTGGGGGCACAGCTGAACACAGCAGTGCAGCTCAGTGGGGTAGGGGCGTACGCCATTGCCAAGAGCTCCTGCCCCTACTGAGGTACCCACCCATTGCTGACGCAGTCAGCCATTGCCGAGGCAACCCGCAATAACAGAGAGACTCTGCCAACAGGGCAGAGCCCACATTAGCAGGGCGGAGGCTA
Organism: Leontopithecus rosalia; assembly: GCA_028533165.1. NCBI lineage: Eukaryota > Metazoa > Chordata > Mammalia > Primates > Cebidae > Leontopithecus > Leontopithecus rosalia. Next base: position 1,055 of record JAPYYA010005727.1, on the reverse strand, counting down.
TGTCAGCAGAGTGGAGCCCAAAATAGCAGGATGGAGCCCATAACAAAACGGCGGACCTCACGCCAGCAGGGTGGAGCCTTGGCAGTCAAACAGTGACTAGACTGCCTCCTAGCTGGGCAGGACAGTGCAATGGATACTCACAAATAAAGCCCTAACACCCCAAGACAGAGCATCTGAGGAAAAAAAGGGGTTTCATGATTCTGCCCAAACAGACAAAAATGTAGTTGTCTAGCAACACTGAATGAACAATGGAGCTCACAGATCAGCACTTGAGCCCCTAAAAGTACAAACCATCTCATCAAGCAGCTCACTGACCCACGTATACCCAAAGAATCACCTCTAAAAGGACTAATCAGACTGACATTTGGCAAGCATCATTCTGGGACAAAGATAGAAGAAGAAAATGGTAGCATCCCTCACTGTTGTGCAGCTGCTACAGGTGTACCCCAGGCAAGCAGGGCCCGGAGTGCACCTCAGCAGTCTTACAACAGAGGGGATAGACTATTAGAAGAAAATCTAAGAAACAGAAATACTTCATCATTAATAATCTGGGCCTCTACTCAGAAACCCAATCAAAAAATTAGAATCCACTCAGATGACAGGTGGATAAATCCAGAAAGATGGGAAGAAACCAGTGTAAAAAGGAAAAAAACACCCAAAACCAGAACACCTCACTTCCTACAAAGGACCAAAACTACTCACCAGCAAAGGAACAACGCTGGACGAAGAATGAGAGTGATGAAATGATGGAATCAGACTTCAGAAGGTGGGTAATGAGAAACTTCAGTGAGCTAAAAGAACATGTTCTAAATTAGTGCAAAGAAACTAAGAACCTTGAAAAAAGATTTGAAAAAAGATTTGAGGAAATGATAACAAGAATAGACAACTTAGAGAAGAAACTGAATGAATTGAAGGAACTGAAAAACACAACACAAGAACTTCGTGAAGCATGCACAAGTTTAAACAGCTGAATTGACCAAGCAGAAGAAAGAATACCAGAAGTTGAAGATCAACTCAATGAAATAAAACGAGAAGCCAAGATTAGAGAAAAAAGC
>JAPYYA010005726.1:0-10521 GCA_028533165.1 Leontopithecus rosalia | reverse complement strand
CTTTCTTCACAGAACTGGAAAAAACCACCTTGAACTTTACATGGAAACAAAAGAAAGCCCGCATAGCCAAGTCAATCGTAAGCAAAAAGAACACAGCGTGAGGCATCACACTACCGAACTTCAAACTATACTACAAGGCTACAGTAAACAAAACAGCAAGGTACCGGTATAAAAACAGAGATATAGACCAATGGAATACAACAGAGGCATCAGAGGCAACACTGCATATCTACAACCATACAATCTTCAATAAACCTGACAAAAAAAAGCAATGGGGAAGGGATTCCCTGTTTAATAAACAGTGTTGGGAAAACTGGCTAGCCATGTGCAGAAAGCAGAAACTGGACCCCTTCCTGACACCTTACACTAAAATTAACTCCAGATGGATTAAAGACTTAAACATAAGACATATCATGTATTAATGACTGTGTACACATTATAGAATTATAAACGTACGTATAAAATGGATTACGTATATCTTCTTTACCTGTGTATTGTGTACACATATATATAGCACAGCCATTGTCCAGATGGTACCTATTTTTTACGTTTATTGTAATATACCTATGAATGTACACATTATGAATTCATTCGGGAATACTGCTTTCAACATATGAGATTGAAATTACTGCAGATACCAATGTGGGTGTACACCGATGTGTGTCCATAGTTTAAACATGTACATATTGTGCATACTATTGGTTCGTGTACAGCAGGTATCCATCTACATCTATGTAGTTACGTGTACACAGTGTACATATGTACATACAGTGCACACATATGTACACGTGCACATATTGTACATCTGTACATAATGGGTACAAGATGCACATGTGAACATATCGTAATATCACCCTAAATGTAAATGTATATCATGTGTGAAATATGTACCTGTATATTTCGATTATCTATTACATGCATATTGTGACGGTACAGTTGTGATTTTGACATCATTGTGACATCACAATAAATGGACATGTTGTACACATGACATACATACCTATTGTGTACTCGTTACGTACATATATATATATTTATATATAGTAAGGATTACGTCTCTTTATCGTACCTTGGTATTGTTTACACATATGTACATCACAATCAACGTACATATGGTACATACTCTGGACATTGTAATATCCCACTAAGTAAACAGCTTATGAGTATATTCTGGGATATGATTTTAAGTATATTGCATAAAAATTATTTCTAATGTCAAAATGGGTACACACCATCGTTTGTCCATTTTGTGATATTCTCCATTATATTTTAAGTAGGCATTACTCTCACTGGGAAAGTATGTGTACACTCTGTGATTGTTCCAATATTACAGACAAAGTGCAACGCTTCTGTCATTAAGTTCCTAATATCCTGGGGACACAGGATAATTATACCCTGAATATCGCAGGAGGTGTACACCACCACCGTTGTAGTGTTTCTGATATCTAAAATCAAAGACGATGTTATAACAAACAGAAAGCACATAACCCCACGTGATAGAGTTCCGAATAACTAAGGGATCACAGAGGACGTTACTCACAATGTGACTGGAACTGTACACTTGTCCTGAGATATTGCTTCTAATATTTAGAGAAGGATGGGAGAATGTTGATGCCCAGAGGGAAATACTCTCAATCTGGCCAGAAGTGTCCACCAGGCTGTGAAATGGTCACTAGAGAACAAAACACAACGAGTAAATTGAATTAAACATTGCCAGGAGTGAACACCCTTTATGTTTTCATTCTAATGTCAATGGGGTTGAGGATGACATTTTTGTCAATATGGCAGAGGTGTAGCTGGAGCTATTGCATAATATAAAAAAAAACAGAATAACGTTATCATTACGGTCTGATACAGTTGCCAGTATCATATTACACGTCATTTTCAAGAGTGCGGGGTCCCAGTAACTGTGGGCATGGCGCCCTAGCAATAGGGTTCCTAAGCAGCCAGGATGAACATGGAGGCTGCTACGGGCCCTCTGGTGGTGGCTGCGGGGATAGCGTGCCGTGCATAGGTACTTGTTGGGCCCCTATTTCAACATGTGCACATAGCTTACATAGTGGGCAAATATCTGTACATGTGTACATGTGGTATTGTCGTGATAAAAATAAACGTACATAATATGTTCACGATACATACGTACTTAATACGTACGTACCGTGTCCAATGTACGCTTTTCTGGGATACCACGTAATATATACATACATTTTTGTGATGATACATATGTTATCACCGATATTTGAAGAAATGTGCATAGGGTACACATGATGTACCTAGGCCTGTGTACACATGATAGAAATATAAACGTCCATATAAGAAGGATTACGTATATTTTCTCTACCTGTGTGTTGTGAACACATATATATAGCACAGCAAATGTCCAGATTGTAAGTATTTTATACATTTGCTGTAATATACCAATCAATGTACACAATCTGAGTACATTCGGGAATACTGCATTCAACATATCGGATAGAAATTGCTGCAAGTGCCAATGTGGGTGTACAACCTTGTGTGTACATAGTTTAAACATGTACATCTTGTGCATACTATGGATTCATGTAGAGCAGGTACATACCTACAGTCTATGTACGTATGCATACACAGCATACATATGTACATATGGTGCACACATATGTACATGTGCACATACTGTACATCTGAACATAATGGGTACAAGATGTACATGTGAACATATCGTAATATCACCATACATGTGAACGTACAGCATGTGAGCAATAGGTACCATTCCTTTTCTATTATCTATTACATGCATATTGTGATGACACAGTTCCGATTATGATATCACTGTGACATCACAAAAAAATGGTACATGTTGTACACATGACGTACATACGTACATCATGTGTGCAATATGTACCATTTCATTTCTATTTTCTCTTACATGCGTATTGTGATGACAAAGTTGTGATTATGACATCATTGTGACATCACAAGAAATGTACGTGTTAAACAAATGACGTACATACCTATCATGTACACGTTATGTACACGTATATGTACATATAGTACCGATTACGTTCCTTCATCGTACCTCGCTATTGTGCACACATATGTACATCACAGTCAACGTACCTGTGGTACATATTCTGTGCCTTGTAATATCCCAGTAAGTGTAAAGCTTATGAGTATATCCTGGGATACGATTTTAAGTATATTACACCAAAATTACTTTTAATGGCAAAGTGGTTACACACCCACTTGTGTCCATTATGTGATATTATCCCTTATATTTTAAGTAGGTATTACTTTTTCTGTGAAAGCAAGTGTACACTCTGTGATTGTTCCAATATCACAGATGAAGTGCAACGCTTCTGCGATGAAGTTCCTAATATCCTGGGGACAGAGGATGATTATACCCTCAATATCGCATGAAGTGTACACCACCAACGTCGTAGTGTTTCTGATAACCAAAAACAAAGATGATGTTCTTCCAAAGAGAAGGCGCACAACCCCACGTGATACAGTTCCGAATAACTAAGGGATCACAGGGGACATTACTCACGATGTGACAGGAGCTGTTCCCCGGTGCAGATATATGGCTTCTAATATTCAGAGAAGGAGGGGAGAATGTTGCTTATCAGAAATAAGTACTCTCAATCCGGCCAAAGGTGTCCACCAGGTTGTGAAATGGTCACTAGAGTACAAACACAATGAGAAAATTGGTAATGTAGCAATAAATGTACACATTATGAGTACATTCGGGAGTACTGCATTCAACATACCAGACAGAAATTGCTGTGGGTGCCAATGTGGGTGTTCACTGATGTGTGTACATAGTTTAAACCTGTACATCCCGTGCATACTATGGATTCGTGTACATAAGGTACATTGCACACATATGTACACGTGCACATACTGTACCGCTGTACATAATGGGTACAAGATGTACATGTGAACATATCGTAATATCACTATTCATGTGAAGGTACATCATGTTTGCAATATATACCATTCCATTTCCATAATCATTAACATGCACATTGTGATGACACAGTTGTGATTATGACATCATTATGATATCACAAGAAACGTACATGTTGTACACATGATTACATATCTATCATGTACCTGTTATGTACACATATACGTACATATAGTACAAATTACGTACCTTCATCGTACCTCAGTTTTGTGCATACATATGTACATCACAGTCAACGTACCTATGGTACATACTATGTGCCTTGTAATATTCCAATAAGTGATGAAGTTCCTAATATCCTGGGGATGGATGATTATACCCTGAATATCACAGGAAGTGTACACCACCATCGTTGTAGTGTTTCTGATATCCACAATCAAAGATGATGTTCTTGCAAACAGAAGGCGCACAACCCCACGTGATACAGTTCTGAATAACTAGGGGATCGCAGGGGACACTACTCACGATGTGACAGGAATTGTATGCCGGTCATGTAAATTGAATGAAACATTGCCAGGGGTGAAACCCCCCTATGCTTTCCATTCTAATGTCTATGGGGTTGAGGATGACATTTTTGTCAATATGGACGAGGTGTATCTGGAGCTTTTGCCTAATATATAAAAAACCAGAATAACGTTATCATTATGGTCTCATATGGTTGCCAGTATCATAATACACATCATTTTTCAGAGAGCTGGGTCTCAGTACCTGTGGCACAACTCCCTCTGCAAAGGGTCCCTAAGCAACCAGGGTGGGCCTGGTGGCTGCTACAAGCCCCCTGGTGGCAGCTGCGGTGATACCGTTCCCTACATAGGTAATTGGTGGGCCCCTATTTCAACATGTGCACTTTGCTTACATAGTGGGCAAATATCTGTACGTGTGCACATAGGCTATTGTCGCAATAAATATAAATGTACATAATATGTGCACAATACATACGTACTTAATACATACATACTGTGACCAATGTATGCATTTTTGGGATACCACGTAATATATACATATATTTTTGTGATGATACATATGTTATCACTGATATTTGATAAATTGTGCATAGGGTACACATGATGTACCTATGCCTGTGTACACATGATAGAAATAAACACGTCCTTATAAAATGGATTACGTGTATTTTCTTTACCTGTGTATTGTGAACACCTATATACAGCACAGCAAATGTCCAGATTGTACCTATTTTGTACATTTATGGTAATAAATCATTAAATGTACACATTATGAGTACATGCGGGAATATTGCATTCAACATACTGGAAAGAAATTCCTGCGAGTGCCAACGTGGGTCTTCACAAATCTGTGTACATCATTTAAACATGTACATCTTGTGCATACTATGGATTCATGTACAGCAGGTACCTATCTACAGTGTATGTACATACGCGTTCACAGTGTACATATGTACATACGGTGCACACATATGTACATGTGCAGATACTGTACATCTTTACATAATGGAAACAAGATGTACCTATAAACATATTGTAATATCACCATACCTGTGAACGTACATCATGTGTGCAATGTGTACCATTCCATTTCTATTATCTATTATATGTGTATTGTGATGACACAGTTGTGATTATGACATCACTGTGACATCACAATAAATGTACATGTTGTACACATGACGTAAATACCTATCTTGTACCCGTTATGTACACGTATACGTACATATAGTACAAATTCCGTACCTTTCTTGTACCTCGGTTTTGTGCACACATATGTACATCACAGTCAACGTACCTATGGCACATACTCTGTGCCTTGTAATATCCCAATAAGTGTACAGCTTACGAGTATATTCTGGGATATGATTTTAAGTATATTACATAAAAATTACTTCCAATGGCAAAGTGATTACACACCCACGTGTGTCCATTCTGTGATATTATCCCTCATATTTTAAGTAGGTATTCCTCTTCCCGTGAAACCAAGTGTCCACTCTGTGACTGTTCCAATATCACAGACGAAGTGCAACGCTTCTGTGATAAAGTTTTTAATATCCGGGGTCGGAGGACGATTATATCCTGAATATCGACGGAAGTGTACACCACCATCATCGTAGTGTTTCTGATATCCAAAAACAAAGATGATGGTCTTCCAAATACAAGGCCCACAACCCCACGTGATTCAGTTCCGAATAACTCAGGGATCACAGGGGACATTACGATGTGACAGAAACTGTACGTCGGTCCTGAGATATGGCTTCTAATATTCAGAGAAGGAGGGGAGAATGTTGCTGCCCAGAGGGAAATACTCTCAATCTGGCCAGAGGTGCCCACCAGGCTGTGGAATGGTCACTAGTGTACAAAACACAACAAGTAAATTGAATGAAACATTGCCAGGGTTGAAACTCCCCTATGATTTCCATTCTAATGTCAATGAGGTTGAGGATGACATTTTTGTCAATATGGCAGACGTGTATCTGGACCTATTGCCTAATATATAAAAAACCAAAATATTGTTATCATTACGGTCTGATATGGTTGCCAGTATCATACTACACGTCATTTTCCAGAGAGCCGTGTCCCAGTACCTGTGTCACGGTACCCTCTCCAGAGGGTCCCAAGCAGCCAGGGTAGGCCTGAGGGGCCGCTACATGCTCTCTGGTGGTGGCTTCGGGAATAGCGTACCCTTCATAGGTACTTGGTGGGCTCCTATTTCAACATGTGCACATAGCTTAAATAGTGGGCAAATAGGTGTATACGTGCACATAGGGAATAGTAGCGATAAATATAAACATACATAATATGTGCACGATACATACGTACTTAATATGTACGTTCCTATTCCAGGGTACGCTTTTCTGGGAAACCACGTGATATATAACTATATTTTTGTGATGATACATATGTTATCACTGATATTTGAAGAAATGTGCATAGGGTACTCATGATGTACCTATTCCTGTGTACACATGATAGAAATATTAACGTCCATTTAAAATGGGTTACGTGTATTTTCTCTGTGTATTGTGAACACCTATATATAGCACAGTGAATGTCCAGACTGTACCAATTTTGTACATTTACCGGATAGAAATTGCTGCGGTTGCCAATGTGGGTGTACACCGATGTGTATACATTGTTTAAACATGTACATGTTGTGCATACTATGGATTCGTGTACAGCAGGTACCTATCTACAGTTTATGTACCTACATATACACAGCGTACATATGTACATATGGTGCACATATATGTACATGTGTACATAGTGTACATCTTTACATAATGGGAAGAAGATGTCCATGTGAACATATCTTAATATTACCATACATTTGAAGGTACATCATGTGTGCAATGTGTACCATTCCATTTCTATATTTTACAGGCGTATTGTGATGACACAATTGTGATTATGACATCATTGAGAAATCACAATAAATGTACATTTTGTACACATGACATACATACCCGTTATGTACACGTATATGTACATATGGTACGCATTACGTACCTTCATCTTACCTCGGTTTTGTGCACACCTATGTACAACACAGTCAACGAACCTATGGTACTCACTCTGTGACTTGTAATATCTCAATAAGTGTACAGCTTACGAGTATATTCTGGGGTACAATTTTAAATATATTACATCAATATATTACATAAACATTACGTCCAATGGCAAAGTGATTACACACCCACGTGTGTCCATTCTGTGATATTATCACACGTATTTTAAGTAGCTGTTCCTCTCCCATTGAAAGCATGTGTACACTCTGTGATTGTTCCAATATCACAGACGAAGTGCAACATTTCTGCAATGAAGTTCCTAATATCCTGGGGTTGGAGGACGATTTTCTCTGAGTATCAAAGGAAGTGTACACCACCACCGTCATAGTGTTTCTGATATCCAAAAACAAAAACGCTGTTCTTCCAAATATCTCAAAAGGCGCACAACCCCACGTGATACAGTTCCCAATAACTAAAGGATCACAGGGGACATTATACACGATGTCACAGGAACTGTACACCGGTCCTGGGATATGACTTCTAATATTTAGTGAAGGAGGAGAGAATGTTCCTGCCCACAGGGAAATACTCTCAATCCGGCCAGAGGTGACCACCCGGCTGTGAAATGGTCACTAGAGTACAAAACACAATGAGTAAATTGAATAAAATATTGCCAGGGGTGAAAACCCCCTATGCTTCCCATTCTAATGTCAATGGGGTTGAGGATGACATTTTTGTCAATATGGCAGAGTTGTATCTGGAGCGTTTGCCTAATATATAAAAAACCAGAATAACGTTATCATTACGGTCTGATACAGTTGCCAGTATCATATTACACATCATTTTTTAGAGAGCTGGGTCCCAGTAGCTGTGAGAACGGCGCCCTAGGCAGTGGGTTCCTAAGCAGCCAGGGTGGGCCTGGGGACTGCTACGGGCCCTCTGGTGGCGGCTGCAGGGATAGCGTGCTGTGCATAAATACCTGGTGGGCTCCTATTTCAACATGTGAACATAGCTCATGTAGTGGGTAAATACATGTACACGTGCATATAGGGTATTGTAGCAATAAATATAAACGTACATAATATGTGCACAATAAATATGTACTTAATACATATGTACCATGTCCAATGTACACTTCTTTTGCATACCACGAGATATATACCTAGAATTTTGTGATGATACATATGTTATCACTGATATTTGAAGAATTGTGCATAGGGTACACATGATGTACCTATGCCAGTTTACACATTATAGAAATATGAACGTCCGTATAAAATGGGTTACATGTATTTTCTCTACCTGTGTATTGTGAACACCTATATATAGCACAGCAAATGTCCAGATTGTACCTATTTTGTACATTTATGGTCATATACCAATCAATGTACACATTATGAGTACATTCGGGAATATTGCATTCAACATATTGGATAGAAATTGCGGCAGTTGCCATTGTGGGTATACACCGATATGTGTACATAGTTTAAACATGTACATCTTGTTCATATTACGGATTTCTGTACAGCAGGTACTTATCTATAGTCTATGTACGTACGTGTACACAGCAAACATATGTAGATATTGTGCACACATATGTACACGTGCACATACGGTACATCTGTACATAATGGGAACAAGTTGTACATGTGAACATATCGTAATATCACCATACAGGTGAACGTACAGCATGTGAGCAATAGGTACCATTCCGTTTCTATTATCTATTACATGCATATTGTGATGACACAGTTGCGATTATGACATCACTGTGACATCACAAAAAATGTACATGTTGTACACATGACGTACATACCTATCGTGTACCCGTTATATACACGTATATGTACATATAGTACAGATTACGTACTTTCATCGTACCTCGGTTTTGTGCACACCTATGTACATCACGGTCAACCTACCTATGGTACATACTCTATGCCTTGTATATCCCAATAGTTGTACAGATTATGAGTATAATCTGGGATATGATTTTAAGTATATTACATAAATGTTACTTCCAATGGCAAAGTGATTACACATCCTCGTGTGTCCATTCTGTGATATTGACCCTCATACTTTAAGTAGGTATTCGTCTCCTTGTGAAAGCAAGTGTACACTCTGTGATTGTTCCAGTATCACAGACGAAGTGCAATGCTTCTGTGAGGAAGTTCCTAATATCCTGGGGACAGAGAATGATTATGTGCTGAATATCGCAGGAAGTGTACACCACCTCCGTCATAGTGCTTCTGTTATCCAAAAACAAAGATGATGTGCTTCCAAATAGAAGGCACACAACCCCACGAGATACAGTTCCGAATAACTAAGGGATCACAGGGGACATTACTCACGATGTGACAGGAAATGTACGCCGGTCCTGAGATATGGCTTCTAATATTCAGAGAAGGAGGAGAGAATGTTGCTGCCCTGAGGGAAATACTGTCAATCCGGCCAGAGGTGTCCACCAGGCTGTTAAATGGTCACTAGAGTACAAAACTCAAGGAGTAAATTGAATAAGACATTGCAAGGCGTGAAAATCCCCTATGCCTTCCATTGTAATGTCAATGGGGTTGAGGATGACATTTCTGTCAATATGGCAGAGGTGTATCTGGAGCTTTTGCCTAATATATAAAAAACCAGAATAACGTAATTATTACGGTCTGATACGGTATCATATTACACGTAAATTTCCAGAGAGTCGGGTCACAGTAGCTGTGGACACGGCGCCCTATCCAGAGGGCACCTAAGCAGCCAGGGTTGGCCTGGGGGCTGCAATGGGCCCTCTGGTGGCGGCTGAAAGGATAGCGTTCAATGCATAGGTACTTGGTGGGCTCCTATTTCAACAAGTGCTCAAAGCTTACATATTGGGCAAATATGTGTACACGTACACATAGAGTATTGTACCAATAAATACAAACGTACATAATATGTGCATGATACATATGTACTTAAAACGTACGTAAAAAATCAGAATAACGATATCATTACGGTCTGACGCGGTGGCAACTATCATATTACACGTCATTTTCCAGAGACCCGGGTCCCAGTAGCTGTGGACAAGGTGTCCTAGCCAGAGGATCCCTAAGCAGCCAGGGTGGGC
>JAPYYA010005725.1:0-10521 GCA_028533165.1 Leontopithecus rosalia | reverse complement strand
CCCTCCGTCCCTCCCTCCGTCCCTCCCTCCGTCCCTCCCTCCGTCCCTCCCTCCGTCCCTCCCTCCGTCCCTCCCTCCGTCCCTCCCTCCGTCCCTCCCTGTCCATGTGTTCTCATCTTTTGAATAAAATATATTTATTCATAACTTTTTGGTTATGCAGCCTTTAGTCTTATGGTTATCCTAGAAATTTCAATATTAATCGTTTTGGTTTTTTTTTTTGAGGCAGTCTTGCTCTGTAGCCCCGGCTGCAGTGTAGTGGCTCACTGAAACCTCTGCCTTCCAGGTTCAAGAGCTCCTCCTGCCTCAGCCTCCCAGGTAGCTGGGATTACCGGCACCTGCCTCCATGCCCGATTAATTTTTGTACTTTTAGTAGAGACAGGGTTTCACCATGTTGGCCAGGCTGGTCTTGAACTCCTGACCTCAGGGGATCCACCCATCTCGGCCTCCCAAAGTGCCGGGATTACAGGTGTGAGCCACCGCGCCTGGCCTCAGTATTCATCTTTGACTTTCTTTAGCTTTATGTATTTCCTTCTCCCCGTTGTCATTGTGTGACATTGTGTGACAATGTCATTGTGTTGTCATTGTCTTCATGTTTTACCCTGTTTCAAATTCCATTTGTAACATGATGAAGATGTCCAGAGTCATTTTTCCTTCACGTTTATCCACACACTGACCATTTCTCTGGCTGTGTTTTTTACACACTTCCACCCTTTCCTCTGATAAACTACTCCTTAGGTACTTTTGTGCGATACACGTACTGATGGCAGCAAATCCTCTCACCCACTGACTGGAAATGTCTTTATTCTGTCTTCCTATGCAAAGGGCAGTTTCACTGGCCACAATCTAGGCTGGCAGGTTTTAAGAATAGCAATTTAGGCCGGGCGCGGTGGCTCACACCTGTAATCCCGGCACTTTGGGAGGCCGAGATGGGTGGATCCCCTGAGGTCCCAGCACTTTGGGAGGCGGAGGCAGGCGGATCAGGAGGTCACTGGATCAAGACCACGCTGGCCAACGTGGTGAAACCCTATCTCTAGTAAAAATACAGAAATTAGCTGGGCTTGTTGGTGTGTGCCTGTGGTTCCAGCTACTTGGGAGGCTGAGGCGGAGAATCACTTGAACCTGGGAGACCAAGGTTGCAGTGAGTCGAGGTCACACTATTGCACTGCAGCCTGGTGACAGCAAAGCTCCATCTCAAAAAACCATATAGCAATTTAAAGATGTCACATCCTTCCCTTTTATAAAACAGGAACCTGCTATGCCTTTGGTTGTGGACAGATTCAAACAGAGGACACAGTGCCTGGTACAGAGTCAATGCTTTGTATCCTTCACGGCCGTGTGCCTCGTATGTGCCAGGCTCTGTTGTAGGCAGCGCCTGGAACACTCAGGTGATACAGGCGAGGTCTCTGTCCAAATGGAGTTTATGTTCTTGCAGAAGGGGGACATAAGTGTACAAGGCCGGGCATGGTGGCTCATACCTGTAATCCCAGCACATTGGGAGGCCAAGGTGGACGGATCATGTGAGGTCAGGAGTCTGAGACCAGCCTGGCCAACATGGTGAAACCCCATCTCTACTAAAAATACAAAAATTAGCCTGGCTTGGTGGCGTGCACCTGCCTCGGGAGGCTGAGGCAGGAGAATCGCTTAAATTTGAGAGGTGGAGGTTGCGGTGAGCTGCAACCTTTTTTTTTTTTTTTTGAGACGGAGTTTCGCTCTTGTTACCCAGACTGGAGTGCAATGGCGCGATCTCGGCTCACCGCCACCTCTGCCTCCTGGGTTCAGGCAATTCTCCTGCCTCAGCCTCCCGAGTAGCTGGGATTACAGGCACGCACCACCATGCCCAGCTAAGTTTTGTATTTTTAGGAGAGACGGGGTTTCACCATGTTGACCAGGATGGTCTCGATCTCTTGACCTCGTGATCCACCCGCCTCGGCCTCCCCTCCAATCCCTCCTGGGATTGTGCCACTGCACTCCAGCCTGGGTGACAGAGTGAGACTCCATCTCAAACAGAAGGGTACTAACACAAGTAGCAGGAAGTACCGCGAAGGGAAAATACTCAAACGTGTGGGCAAGACGGTGTGAGGAGGTGATATTTATGGGTTATGATTTCAACTTTCTCCTTCTCTTCTGTAGTTCCCAGGTGTTCTGTGGATGTAGGAGTCCTTCGTTAAAGGGAGAAATTGTACGTGTCGGGCAAGATGAGCTTTTTTGTAGCCACCTCTGCAGACGGTGGTACCAACGACGGTCTTCTGCCTTTCCTGTTGGCCCTGGATCAGTATCAGCTGGAGGAATTCAAGCTTTGCCTGGAACCCCGGACACTGATGAACTTCTGGTCGGCCCCCCAGGGGCACTTCCCACATATCCCCTGGGCAAACTTGAGAGCGGCTGACCCCTTGAATCTGTTCTTTGTTTTGGACGAACACTTCCCAAAAGGCCAGGCATGGAACGTGGTCCTCGGCATCTTCCACGCAATGAATCTGACCTCACTGTGTGAGGAAGTTAGAGCTAAGATGAAAGGTGAGAGTCTTCCAGAGGGACAGTGGGAGGGCGGCCAGGCACTCCTGAGAGCAAGGAGGTAGCTGCTGGGTTTTCATGGGGTCCTTCCACGTTGCTGATCTCCCCCTACAAATCCTCCTTGATGATCTAGGACAGTATAACCTTTAAAGGCATCAAAGCTACAAAGATTTAGCCTGGGAAGAAGTAGCAAAGCCAAGAAAGGGGATTGGAGGGGGCACGTTCAGTTCTGTTCTAAGGCTTCTTTCTTTTTCTGTTCTTTTTTTTCTTTTTATGTTTTGAGACCGAGTCTTCTCGTTCTGTTGCCAGGCTGGAGTGTGGTGGTGTGATCTTGGCTCACTGTAACCTCTGCCTCCCAGGCTCGATTGATTCTTCTTCCTCAGCCTTCCGAGTAGCTGGGACTGCAAGTGCGCACCACCACGTCCAGCTAATTTTTGCATTTTTAGTAGGGACAAGGTTTGGTCATGTTGGCCAGGATGGTCTCGATCTCTTGACCTGTGATCCACCCGCCTCGGCCTCCCAAAATGCTGGGATTACAGGTGCAAGCCACGACACCGGGCTGGTTTCTACCTTTTATATTTAAATCTGGTCTTTTGGGTTGGATTTTTTTTTTGTTCTGTGTAAGGTGTAAAGTTTAGGTTGCTCTCCCTTTTTATTTTTTTTCTGCCCGTACATCTCCATCGACCCCAGCACCATGTGTTGAGAAGAGCTTTCTCCATTGAACTCCTTTTGCGTCTTCATCAGAAACCACGTGGCCATGCTTCTGTGGAGGGTTCATACTGATCAAAGTTATTTCATTGTGTACATAAAGGTTTAAAATCACTGGGCCGGGTGCGGTGGCTCACACCTGTAATCCCAGCACTTTGGGAGGCCGAGGCGGGTGGATCACGAGGTCAAGAGATCGAGACCATCCTGGTCAACATGGTGAAACCCCATCTCTACTAAAAGTACAAAAAATTAGCTGGGCATGGCGGCGCGTGCCTGTAATCCCAGCTACTCAGGAGGCTGAGGCAGGAGAATTGCCTGAACCCAGGAGGCGGAGGTTGCGGTGAGCTGAGATCGAGCCATTGCACTCCAGCCTGGGTAACAAGAGTGAAACTCCGTCTCAAAAAAAAAAGAATTACTATATATTCTTAGTTTATTGCATTTTTAATTACGTAAGAGTCCTTTCCCAGTAAAGCATTTTTTGTGGGGGGATCTTTAAGACGAGGCCAAACATTTACCCTCCGCTTTAGCAGCGAGGTTTAACGTGCAAAGGGAACAGGGGCCACACCGACTGACCCACACACTTGTGTGCATATCACGGGTTCGCTGCATCCAGGGTTTGCTAGGTTTCGGATAAAGACACTACTGAGTAAATCTAGGGAGCCCAGGGGAGTCGAGCTGGGTGTAGGAAGGGTGGGCTGCTTACCTAAAGCACGCTCCTCTGGCACTTAAAACGCACTCGGATAAGTGCATTTCACCAGAGAACAGGAATGCCTAGGCATGGACTTCCTAGGCCTGCTCTTGGCTATTTTTTTTTTTTTTTGAGACAGAGTTTCACTCTTGTTACCCAGGCTGGAGTGCAATGGCACGATCTCGGCTCACCGCAACCTCCGCCTCCTGGGTTCAGGCAATTCTCCTGCCTCAGCCTCCTGCGTAGCTGGGATTACAGGCACGCGCCACCATGCCCAGCTAATTTTTGTATTTTTAGTAGAGACGGGGTTTCACCTTGTTGACCAGGATGGTCTTGATCTCTTGACCTCGTGATCCACCCGCCTTGGCCTCCCAAAGTGCTGGGATTACAGGTGTGAGTCCCTGCAAAGTTCCCTAATCACTGGGGAGAAAAAGCAAGAACTACGTGTTTTTTTTTGGGTTTTTTTTTTTTTTTTTAGACGTAGTTTTACTTTTGTTGCCCAGGCTGGAGTGCAATGGCACGATCTCGGCTCATCATACCCTCCGCCTCCCTGGTTCAAGTGATTCTCCTGTCTCGGCCTCCTGAGTAGCTGGGACTACAGGCGTGCACCGCTATGCCCAGCTAATCGTTGTATTTTTAGTAGAGACGGGTTTCTCCTTGTTGGTCCGGCTGGTCTTGAATTCCCGACTTCAGGTGATCCGTCTGCCACGGCCTCCCAAAGTGCTGGGATGACAGGTGTGAGCCACTGCGTCCGGCCAGCAACAACTCATTTTTAACCTTCATTTTCCCTCTGAAGCCATGCACCAGTCCCGCTAGGCTGTTCATCTGGAACAGCCTGGCTCTTCTAAGTGGTCCCAGCTAAATGTAGAGTCCTGTATTTAATGAGCTAAGGTCCAGGTGCTGATACCTGATACTTGACGTGAAGTTAAAACCTGCAAGGCTGACATCACTGAATTTGTTTGCAACAGAGGAATGCAACGTGTCAAATAGTTGGCTTCTGGAGAAACTGAGCCACTGATGAGGGGAAAATCACCTACTTTTCCTTTGCCTGGGCTATGTCCAGAAAAAGGTTCCCACTCGGGTTCCCAGCTTCTAGGAGGGTTAGAATTCAAGACAGACCTGAGCTTGAAGACTGTGGACATACGTATGGCTCACAGATTGCACAGGATCTGTGGAGCTTCAGAGAGTTGGGATCCTTTAGCCCAGGCTACCATGGGTGGAGAATGACGATTCTTGTTCTTTGAAGGAGTGGTTCTTGAAAGGAACATGGAGATGGAGCATCTGGAGAAAGTACAGGACTCGGCTCGCTAAGCAGAACAAGCCATGTGAACAGTGATGATCTGTGGAGTTCAAATGTTAGAGCCGTGTCTCTTGAGATGCAAATCCCTCATGAGGTATTGGCTCACAGCAGCTGTGTACCACACAGTAAGAGGAGCTGGACCACCGTGAGCCATGGAAGAGGTCTTCTAGCTCACGAGAAAGGGGACATTCAGAGTGGGTGTGTGCAGTGCCTTGAGGGACTTGGTTTGAACCCAATTCTTGGTGCTTTTATTCCTGTGGTATTTTAATCCAAAGATGCTAGGATGGCTTCTCTGTGGGGTCCTGTTCTACACACTTGGCATGAATTGATGCACGGTCATCTACCTAGACAGGTCAGAGGCATAATAAGTTACAGGCTGTGTTAAAAGGTGCCAAGTGCCAACAGAGGATAGGGCAGATGGGAGAGGCCAGGGGGTGTGATTAAGGAGGTAAGTGGTCGTCCTGATTAGGCTTCTCAGGCGCCACTGCCAAGATGAGGTTTGAGCAGAGCCTTGAGAGTGAGTGAAGCAGATGTTGGTTCTACCGAGAGCCTCCATTCTTGCTGGCACATTTTCAGTCTGGGGTATTGTATGTCATCATCACTGTTTATTTCAGGGAATGTGCAGACCCAGGAGCCCCAAGATCTAATGCAAGAAGATGCAGAGATGCCAGAAGCAGCAGCAGGTTGGTAACGGACAGGCTGCTGGATGAAGCACTCACTCACTCGTCCACATTCGCTGCCTACTCTGAAATTCCTTGAGTTTATACTGCATAAAAAGTTAAAAACTTTGAAACTACCTCTTTCAGTTTTGCTTGTTAAATAATAACTTACTGTAAATGGGCATACTGATTCCTCCAGTCCCTTCAACCCTGTTTGCTGTAGAAAAAGTTGGTTCCACTGGGGTCTTCCGTTATTGCTGGTCCATTTTCGGCCTGGGGTATTCTTTTTTTTTTTTTTTTTTTTTTTTTTTGAGACAGAGTTTCGCTCTTGTTACCCAGGCTGGAGTGCAATGGCGCGATCTCAGCTCACCGCAACCTCTGCCTCCTGGGTTCAGGCAATTCTCCTGCCTCAGCCTCCTGAGTAGCTGGGATTACAGGCACGCGCCACCATGCCCGGCTGATTTTTTTGTATTTTTAGTAGAGACGGGTTTCACCATGTTGACCAGGATGGTCTCGATCTCTTGACCTCGTGATCCACCTGCCTCGGCCTCCCAAAGTGCTGGAATTACAGGCGTGAGCCACGCACCCAGCCCAGTATTTCTTATTAAATAATAACTTATTCCTGGGTGTGGAGGCCCACACCTGTAATCCTACCACCTGGGGAGGCTGAGGCGGGCAGATCATTTGCGGTCAAGAGTTTGAGACCGATCTGACCAGCAGGATGAAACCCCATCTCTACTAAAAAGACAAAAACTAACCAGGCAAGGTGGTGGGCGCCTGTAATTGCAGCTACTCAGGAGGCTGAGGCAGGAGAATTGCTTGAACCCTGGAGGCAGAGGTTGCAGTGAGCCGAGATCACTCCACTGCGCTCCAGCCTGGGCAACAAAATGAGACTCTGTCTCAATAAATAAAAAGAAAATATAAACTGGGCGTTCTCTGATTGCTCCAGTCTCTCCAATCCCGTTTGCCATAGAAAGAGCTGGTTCCACTGGAGGCTGCTGTTACTGCTGGCCCACTTTCTGTCTGGGCTGTTTGCTTACCTCATAATTACTGCTTATTTCAGGAAATGTGCAGACCCCGGAATGCCAAGATCCAAACCAAGAACCAGAGGATCTGGAAGAAGAAACAGGTGTGTACACTACTTGATGTCAACAATTGACAAGTTGCTTGATGAAGCACTCATTTCATTGGTCCACATTCGCTGCCTGTGCTGAAATTTCTGGAACTTACAGTACATCAAAAATTAAAAACTCTTTCTATCTAGTTCTTGCAGTATTTCTTATTAAATAATAACTTAAGGCTGGATACAGTGGCTCATGTCTGTAATACCAGCACTTTTGGAGGCCGAGGCAGGAAGATCACTCGAAGTCAAGAGTTTGAGACCAGCCTGGTCAATATGGTGAAATCCTCCTCTCTTCTAAAAATAAAGTCAGCCAGGCCTGGTGGCATGTGCCTGTAATCCCAGCTACTTGGGAGGCTGAGGCAGGAGAATGTATTGAACCTGGGAGGCGGAGGTTGCAGTGAGCTGAGGTTGCACCACCGTTCTTTAGCCTGGGAGACAGAGCAAGACTCCATCTCTTAAAAACAGAAGATATAAACTGGGCATTCTCTGATTTCTCTAGTCTCTTCACTCTCAAGTTTGCCATAGAAAGAGTTAGTTCTGGCTGGGTGCGATGGTTCACGCCTATAACCCCAACGCTTTGAGCAGCCAAGGCGGGCAGATCAGGAGGCCAGGAGTTCGAGACCAGCCTGGCCATCATGGTGAAACCCCGTCTCTACTAAAAATAAAAAAAAAAAAGCCAGGTGTATTGGCAGGTGCCTGTAATCCCAGCTACTCAGAAGGCCAAGGCAGAACTGCTTGAACCTGGGAGGCAGAGGTTGCAGTGAGACAAAATGGTGCCATTGCACTCCAGCTCTGGGTGGCAGAGCAGGACTCTGTTTTGGAGAAAAACAAATAGTTGGTTGTACTGAGAACCTCTATCATTGCTGGCCCATTTTCAGTCTAGGGTATTTCCATATCTCATCATTTATTTCAGGGAATGGGCAGATGCAGGGATGCCAAGATCCAAACCAAGAGGAACCAGAGGAGCCAGAAGAAGCAGGTGTGTACACTACTTTATGTCGATAACAGAAGCAGGTGTGTACACTACTTTTTATCGATAACAGAAGAAGCAGGTGTGTACACTACTTTATGTCGATGACAGAAGAAGCAGGTGTGTATACTACTTTATGTCGATAACAGAAGCAGGTGTGTACACTACTTTATGTCGATGACAGAAGAAGCAGGTGTGTACACTACTTTATGTTAATAACAGAAGAAGCAGGTGTGTACACTATGTCAATAACAGAAGAAGCAGGTGTGTACACTACTTTATGTCGATAACAGAAGAAGCAGGTGTGTACACTACTTTATGTCGATGACAGAAGAAGCGGGTGTGTACACTACTTTATGTCAATAACAGAAGAAGCAGGTGTGTACACTATGTCAATAACAGAAGAAGCAGGTGTGTACACTACTTTATGTCGATGACAGAAGAAGCAGGTGTGTACACTACTTTATGTCAATAACAGAAGAAGCAGGTGTGTACACTACTTTATGTTAATAACAGAAGCAGGTGTGTACACTACTTTATGTTAATAACAGAAGCAGGTGTGTACACTATATGTCAATAACAGAAGAAGCAGGTGTGTACACTACTTTATGTCGATGACAGAAGAAGCAGGTGTGTATACTACTTTGTGTTGACAATGGACAGGTTGCTTGAGGAGCGCTCCTTTCGCCAGGTCCTGAGGAGAGTTGCCTCCTAATCTGACATTTTCTTCCATTTTATAATCAAGAAATGAAACATTCTTCCCAGCTAGTTGTTCCAGTGCAACTTACTGAAAAATAAGTTACTATAAATGGGATTCTGTAGTTTTCCCATTCGTTCTTACACACTGGTGTCTACTTCTGGACTTTGTGCTTTTGTGGCATAATTGATATTTAGGTTACCTATCAATACGTTAATAGGCATCTGCAGGTTTTGTACCAGTGACCCTATGAAAATTTTCACACTGAGAAAGATGCACATTCTAATACTGTTCAGTTTTATCAAAGAAATACATGTGCATGTATATAACCCCCAAAGAGTCACAGGGACATAGAGCCTGTGATGCAAGGCATTGATCCTTCTGCCCAGCTCTTGAGGTCTGCTCTACAGGGACACCCACCCACTGCTCTTGGGGGCCACTTCTGGTATCTGTTTCTATGGTTCTAAGTGGTTTACTCTTTCCTGCTTTTTCTTAGTTTTCTAATGAGTTACCTACTGACTTCTCATCATGGTAGATCTCTCTCTTCCCTTGTGTCCTTCAATAATGTTATTTCTCCTGTATGTGGCAGCATCCGCATTTGGTATCCTGGGCATATAAATGGATGCTGAGTCTTGCAATGAAGGTTCTGTGTGGCAGTACTTTCCTAGGGCCGCTGCTAATGAACTGGATAGCTTACAACAGTTCTTCAAGAGAGAGGCCAAATGATAGGGTCTGGCCGTGTCCCCACCCAAATCTCATCTTGAACTGTAGCTCCCGTAATTCCCACATGTCATGGGAGGAACCTGGTGGGAGGTTACTGATTGATGGGTTGTGTCTTTCCCCTACTGTTCTCGTGATAGCGACCAAGTCTCACGAGACTCGACGGCTTTATAAAGGGGAGTCCCCCTACACATGCCCTCCTGCCTGCTGCCATGTAAGTTGTGTCTTTGCTCCCCCTTTGCCTTCCGCCATGATTGTGAGGCCTCCCGAGCTATGTGGAACAGTGAGTTCCTTAAACCTCATTTTCTTTATAAGTTACCCAGTCCTGGGTGTGTCTTTAAGAGCAGTGTGAGAACAGACTAATACTCCGAAAGACTGAAATCAAGGTGTCTGTAGAGCCATGCTCTCTGGAAAGGTTCTAGGGGAAGATCTGTTATAGTCTCTTCCAGCTCTGCTTGCTGCCAGCATTTCTTGGGTTGTGGCCTCATCACGCTCATCTCCACCTCTGTGGTGTCATTGCCTCTGCTAAGTCTGCACCTCATCTCCCTGTGCTCCTTCTTTGAGAGGTTACATGCAAGTGCATCAGCCCCCAGACAATCCAGGATACGTTCTTGTTCTCCAGATCCTTAACCTAATCGCTTTCTGAGACACTATCAGATATTTACTCTTTTGCCATAGACCTTTCTATAGATGTGTCATGATTTATATTTAACCTCTTCTTGTCGACAGAAATCTAGGCTTCCAGGCTTTTAAAAACACATTAAGCAATGCGTTGATAAATGTCCATATCATATTGTGCATATCCACAAATGTTTTCTTAGAAGACATTGGTTATTGTTTTGTTTTGTTTTGTTGTTGTTGTTGTTGTTGTTTGAGATGGAGTCTCGCTCTGTCACCCAGGCTGGAGTGCAGTGGCATGATCTCCGCTCACTGCAACCTCTGCCTTCCAAGTTGCAGCCATTTTCCTGTCTCAGCCTCCTGAGTAGCTGGGATTACAGGTGCACATTGCCAACACCTTGCTAATTTTTTTTTCTTTTTTTTTTGAGACGGAGTTTCGCTCTTGTTACCCAGGCTGGAGTGCAATGGTGCGATCTCGGCTCACCGCAACCTCCGCCTCCTGGGTTCAGGCAATTCTCCTGCCTCAG
>JAPYYA010005724.1:0-10522 GCA_028533165.1 Leontopithecus rosalia | reverse complement strand
GAAATGAAGGCAGAAATAAAGATGTTCCTTGAAACCAACGAGAATGAAGACACAACATACCAGAATCTCTGTGACACATTTAAAGCAGAGTCTAGATGGAAATTTATAGCAATAAATGCCCACTTGAGAAGCAAGAAAGGATCTAAAGTTGATGCCCTATTATCAAACTTGAAAGAGCTAGAGAAGCAAGATCAAAAAAACTCAAAAGCTAGCAGAAGACAAGAAATAATTAAGATCAGAGCAGAACTGAAGGAGATAGAGAGAAAAAACCCTTCAAAAAAATCAATAAATCCAAGAGCTGGTTTTTTGAAAAGATCAACAAAATAGACAGACTGCTAGCCAGATTAACAAAAAAGAAAATGGGGAAGAATCAAATAGATGCAATAAAAAATGATAAAGGGGATATCACCACTGATTCCACAGAAATACAAACTGCAGTCAGAGATTACTATAAACAACTTTATGCACGTAAACCAGTAAACCTGGAAGAAATGGATATGTTCCTGGACACTTGCACCCTCCCAAGCCTAAACCAGGAAGAAGTTGACACCTTGAATAGACCAATAACAAGCGCTCAAGTTGAGGCAGGAAATCATAGTCTACCAATCAAAAAAAGTCCAGGTCCAGATGGGTTCACAGGTGAATTCTACCAGACATACAAAGAGGAGCTGGTGCCATTCCTTCTGAAACTATTCCAAACAATCCTAAAAGAGGGAATCCTTCCCAAATCATTTTATGAGACCAACATCATCCTGATATCAAAACCCAGCAGAGACTCAACAAAAAAAGAAAACTTCGGGCCAATATCCAGGATGAACATAGATGCAAAAATATTCAATAAAATACTGGCAAACCAATTACAACAGCACATCAAACAGCTAATCCATCATGATCAAGTAGACTTTATTCCAGGGATGCAAGACTAGTTCAACAAATGCAAGTCTATAAATGCAAACCACCACATAAACAGAACCAAAGACAAAACCACATGATTATCTCAATAGATGTAGAGAAGGCCTTCAACAAAATTCAACAGCCCTTTATGCTAAAAACTCTCAATAAACTAGGTATCAAAGGAACATATTTCAAAACAGTAAAAGCTATTTACGACAAACCCACAGCCAATATCATACTGAATGGGCAAAAGCTGGAAGCATTCCCTTTTAGCACTAGAAGTTCTAGCCAGAGCAATTAGGTAAGAAAAAAAAATAATAAAGGGTATTCAATTAGGAAAAGAGGAAGTCAAATGGTCTCTATTTGCAGATGACCTGATGGTATATTTAGAAGACCCTATCATCTCAGCCCAAAATCTCATTAAAATAATAAGCAACTTCAGCAAAGTCTCGGGATACAAAATCAATGTGTAGAAATCACAAGCATTGCTATACATCATAACAGACTAACAGAGAACCAAATCATGGGTGAACTCCCATTCACAATTGCTACAAAGAGAATAAAATACCTAGGAATACAACTAACAAAGGATGTAAAGGACCTCTTCAAGGAGAACTACAAATCACTGCTCAAGGAAATAAGAGAGGACACAAACAGATGGAGAAATATTCCATGCTCATGGTTAGGAAGAATCAATATTGTGAAAATGGCCAAAGTAATTTATGGATTCAACACTATCCCCATCAAGCTACCAATTATCTTCTGTGCAGAACTGGAAAAAACCACCATAAACTTCATATGGAACCAAAAGAGAGCATGCATAGACAAGACAATCCTAAGCAAAGAGAACAAAGCCAGAGGCATCATGCTACCTCACTTCTAACAATACTACAAGGCTACAGTTATCAAAACAGCATGATACTGGTACCAAAACAGAGATATAGACCAATGGAACAGAACAGAGGCCCTGGAGGCAACACCATGCATCTAAAACCATCTGATCTTTGACAAAACTGACAAAAACAAACAATGGGGAAAGCATTCCCTGTTTAATAAATTGTGTTGGGAAAACTGGCTAGCCATATGCAGAAAGCAGAAACTGGACCCTTCCTGACACCTTACACTAATGTTAACTCCAGATGGATTAAAGACTTAAACATAAGACCTAACACCATAAAAACCCTGGAAGAAACCTAGGCAAAATCATTCAGGACATAGGCATAGGCAAGGACTTCATGACTAAAACACCGAAAGCAATGGCAACAAAAGCCAAAATAGACAAATGGGATCTAATTAAACTACAGAGCTTCTTTACAGCAAAAGAAATAATCATTACAGTGAACTGGCAACCAATAGGATGGGAAAAAAATTTTTGCATTCTACCCTTCTGATAAAGAGCTAATATCCCAAATTTACAAACAACTAAAACAGATTTACAAGAAAAAAACAAGCAAACCCATACAAAAGCGGGAGAAGGATATAAACAGACACTTTTCAAAACAAGATATATGTGAGGTTAACAACCATATGAAAAAATGCTCATCATCACTGATTATTAGATAAATGCAAATCAAATCCACATTGAGGTACTGCCTCATGCCAGTTAGAATGGAGATCATTAAAAAATCTGGAGACAATAGATGCTGGAGAGGATGTGGAGAAATAGGAACATTTTTACACTGTTGGTGGGAGTGTAAACTCGTTCAACCATTGTGGAAGACAGTGTGGTGCTTCCTCAAGGACCTAGAAATAGAAATTCCATTTCACCTAGCAATGCCATTACTGGGTATATACCAAAAGGATTATAAAGCATTCAATTATAAAGACACATGCACATGTATGTTCGTAGTGACACTGTTTACAGTAGCAAAGACCTGGAACCAACCCAAATGCCCATCAACAATAGACTGGACAAGGAAACTGTGGCACGTATACACCATAGAACACAATGCAGCTGTAAAAAAATGATGAGTTTGTGTCCTTTGTAGGGACATGGATGAATCTGGAAACCATCATTCTCAGCAAACTGACACAAGAATAGAAAATCAAAAACTGCATGTTGTCACTCATAGGTGGGTGTTGAACAATGAGATCACATGGACACAGGGAGAGGAGCATCACACACTGGGGTCTGTTGTCGGGGGCAAGAGAGGGATGGGAGTTGGGGAGGTCGGGAAGGGATAACATGGGGAGAAATAGTAGATGAAGGTGATGGGGGGATGGAGGCAGCAAACCACATTGCCATGTGTGTACCTATGCAACAATCCTGCATGATCTGCACATGGACCCCAGAACCTAAAGTGCAATTTAAAAAATGTTTCCGCTTGTAGAATGGTTAAATTTGAAATCATTTTTATTTTTAATTATGTACTTTCTTAGTAATTTTTTGTATGTGTGAGACAAAAGCTGGGTCTACCCAGGCTGGGTGTATCTGGGTCTACAGGTGCACACCACCACACCTGGCTAATTTTTGTGTTTTTGTGTAGAGACAGGGTTTCCCATGTTGCCCAGGTTGGTCTGGAATTCATGAGCTCAAGCCTTCAGCCCACCTCGGCTCCTGAAGTCCTGGGAGCCGAGTCTCTACATATTTCTAAACTCTGTTTATTGCCTCCTCTTTTTCAGAAAGTTAATCTTTGTACCTTATCTTCCATTTTGTTCATCTTCTTCTGAATGATTTTTATCTGTATTTTTTCCCTGAATACTGCCTATTACTTGCATACAAATCTTGTTTCCCCAATCTGATTTTATGCTTTCTTAAATTGTTATTTACTACTTATAATAATAATTCAAATTGTGATACTAAGAAAGAAGCTTTTTTTCTTTTGTTTTTGTTGTAAAGGTGCCTCGTGTATCTTTTACAAAACTTTCCTTAAAAATGGCAAAAGTCATTTTCATAAAATATCACGTGTTTTCTCAGAATGAGATTGACTCCTATGATATTTGTCTTCGGTTCATCTCTTATTTAGGTTTTTTCATGCCTTTTAAAAATAAACGATTTAAGCAGTTTTAGATTCACAAAAATGTGGCAAAAATAGAACAGGTATTCTCATATAAGCCCACACCAGGTTCCCCCCTATAATTAACATGACTATGGCACATTGTTCATAATTAATAAGCTAATATTGATACATTCTCCATTTAAGTTCATACTTTGGTCAGATCTCTTTAGCTGTTTAACTACCATCATTTTTCTTTTACAGGCTATCGTGGGGAATATCACATCACCTTCGGTTGTCATGTTTTCTCAGTTCACATCCTTAGTTCATATCAACTGATATCAGTTCCTTAGACTTTTTATTTTTGCGTAATAGCTTATTTTATTAATCGTGGTAAAATACACATAACCTGTAATTGACCATGTAAACATTTTTAGTGTACAAGTCAGTGAAATGAACGATTTCATGTTGTTGTGCACCCATTCCTATTCATGTTTAGAACTTCTCCAACATCGCAGACTGAAACTTTGTATCATTGTAAACTAAAAATAAGTCCTAAGTTCCGCACCAAGTAAACAGACCCCAGCTTGGCCAAGGGGACCCCAACATCCTTAAAACTGAGTTCCCAACCACGATGGGATGAGCGGTCAGATGCACCTCTAGGCATAACCCCCTGGTTTTTTATGGTGTAGGCATAACCAGCATTAGTGTTAAAATAGAGTTCAGGAGACTGACTGAACAGACTCTTCGTGACAATAAGACACCGAATTATAAACAGGACCTCAGGCTATGCCAGGCAAGGGCGAAGGCACCACTATACTTAAAAAATAAACTAGGTTCTAACTGCCACAAGGTTTTTCTTTATCTTCAGCCCCTAAACCAGCTCTGACCTTGAAAGAAGCAAGATTAAAACAATTGCGTCTCACCCAGTTCACAGATATTTGACTAACTGACACAGTTCACAGACGTGTGACTCACTGACCACCTGTTCCACCAGCCTTAACTGCAACTTTTATTGGATAGGAGACCGATTTCATTAACCTTCTCCTGATGAAAGACCACTGAGCTCAGACTGGTTCTGGGCTGGTTTACAGAGGCTCACACAAGTCTTTGTGTCCTGAAAGGACCTTTGGATGTAGAGGGCTTAACTATAACACATTAAATGTTAGGTCTCCACCGTAAAGTGAACATGCATTGTATATTACATGCATTTTGCTCAATATGTGTGTCAGGACCCCCTTCATGAATATTCATAGCTCTTCCTGTAACCTGTTGAATAACCCTGTCCAGCATAAAGCTTCCACCCCAAACCCTGCTCTTTCTAAGTGCCTGTGGGTGATCTTGGCTGGAAGCACACTTCTCAGCCTGCAGTATGGCCACCTTGCCCCCTGTAACCCTTTACAAGAAATAAGCCTCCTCTCCTTTTCTAAAATTATAAATTGTGGGTTTTTAAAGTTAATACTATTAAACACTAACTCCTCATTCGCACCTCGCGCTAGGCCTTGACAACCATCATTTTGCTGTTAATATCTGTAAATTGGCCTACTCTATCTAGATACCTCAGTAAGTGTAAACCTACGATACTTGTTTGTCTTACCTGCTTATTTGACTTAGCATAATGCTTTCCAGATCCATGAGTTAGAAGTTTTATTTTTTTAAAAAGAATCAGTCATATCTCATTATATATATACACCACAATTTGTTTATCCTTTTATTGATTGATGGGCATTCAGATTGTTTTCACCTTATGGCTCTTGTAAATAATGGTGCTATAATCATTGATACGCAAATGTGTATTTAAGTCCTTGCTCAATTATTTTGAGTATGGACCTGAATTATATGGCTCTTCTTAACTTTTGATGAATTGCTCTACTGTCTTCCACGGTGCTTGAACTATTTTATATTCTTATCATCAATGCACAAGGTTACTGATTTCTACACATTTTGGCCAACATTTATTATTCTGTGTTTTTCTTTGGATATTCCAATGGGTATAAAGTGGTCTTTCATTAATATGATATTAATTTTCATTTAATTAGTTATTACTGATGCTGAATATTTTTTCATGTGCTTATTGTCCATTTGTACATTTTTATTGGAGAAATGTCTATTTGAGTTTTTGACCATTTTTGAATTGGGCTGTTTGTTTCATTATTGTAGAGTTTTAAGAGTTCTTTATATATTCTGGATATTAATCCTCTATCAGTTATATGACTTGCAAATTTTTTTCCCCATATGGAGGTCGAATAGTTTTTTTTGATACGTAAGTTTTTAATTTTCATTAAGTCCAACTTATCTATTTGATCTTTTTTCTGCCTCTGCTTTTGGTATCACATTCAAGAAATTACTGCCAAATTTAATGTTTTGAAGATTTTTATATATGTTTTATTCTAAGAGTTATATAGTTTTATTTATTTATTTTTAATTTTTTTGAGACAGAGTTTCCCTCTGTCACCCAGGCTGGAGTGCAGTGGTGTGATCTCGGTTCACTGCAACCACCGCCTCCTGGGTTCAGGCAATTTTGGTGCCTCAGCCTCCCAAGTAGCTAGGATTACAGGCATGTGCCACCATGTCCAGCTACTTTTTGTATTTTTTAGTAGAGATGGGTTTTCACCTTGTTAGCCAGGCTGGTCTCAAGCAAAAATTCTGTAGTTTTAGATCTTATGTTTAGGCTTTTTATCTGTTTTGAAATAATTTTTGTACATGGTGCAAGGTAGGGGTCCAACTTCATTTCTTTGCACGTGGGCTATCCAGTTTCCAAACATTATTTTTTGAAGACTGTTCTTTCCTTTACTAAATAGTCTTGGCACCTTTGTTGAAAATCTTTTGATTAGCTATGTGAAGGTTTATTTCTGGGCTCTTTATTCTATAATATTGATTTGTTTATCTTCCGTTGTGGCAGTTACCCTTTTTAAAAAATATTACATGTCTCCTTCTATTTAGTTTGTATTGTAGACTTTGGGGTATTCAGTGTTTTTATTTAAAAAAATTAAAATAAGTAAGGTAATTCATCAGAAGACATTCTATTTGAGATGCACATTTATGTATTTATCTATCTTTATTAATTTAACCATTTTTAAAATTGATACATGATAATTATAAATATTGTGATGTTTTGACATATATATTATATAATGATCAGATTAGGGTAATTAGCATTTGTTAAAGGACACAAAATTACAGCTTGATAGGAGGAATATGTTCTAGTATTCTATAGCACTTTAGAATGAATATAGTTGACAATAATATTATGTGGTTTAAAATAACCTGAAAGAAGATATTGAATGTTCCCAACACAAAGAAATGATGCATGTTTGAGATGCACATTTAATTGAAGAAAACGTTGTTTGAATTTGCTTCTATGAGTCATGTGTTCTGCCTGTGGTTTTTTTTTATAATCAAGATAAAGTTAGGGCTGTAAGATAGCCAGGTTTGTCTAATATTTATGGCCAAATAACTTTTTTAATGTGATTCACACGTGATAATTCCATCCCCAATAGTCTATATCAGGATGGAGTTACCCAGATGAAACCACCCTATGAACATCATACGACTCTCCAAATCCTAATAATGTCAATGGGTATGGGGCAGACCATTCTCCAGATCTGTCTATGACGAAGGTTTTGATAAATGAAACATTTTAGATCTGCTTTTGGTCATGAATTGGAGCAAATCCCATTAGTGCAGAATACCTCATGATCTTAGCAACATGCCCAGTTGTTACCATTAGCTTTGGGTCCCATCAGGGATTTTCACCTCCCCAGAAACTTTGTACATTGAAGAATGGAGCTCTCAGAAACTTATTTTGCTATCCTCCAAGTTGTTTTATCATGGGTTCTTATTAAAACTATAATTCATTAATATTCTGGAGTTATATGTCATGGTAGAGGAGTCTACAATGCATACAAAAAAGCTACACAAATTTTTGTTTCTAGTAACTCTTGCATTTTGTTATTTCAGTTGCAAATGGGAACATTTTGGGATGAGACATCATCTAAATACAATATACTTCTCTGGTTATCCATTTAGTAATTATTTGATTGTAATATTATTTATTAATTTTTATTATAAATTGACAATTAACAGTGATCTAAAATTTATGGGGAATAAAAATACAATTGGAATAATTAAATCCAGCTAATTACCATGTCTGTCACCTCAAAGATGTAATATTTTTTCTGGTGAGGACATTTGAAATTACTTTTGAAATTCACAGTACTTTTTTTTTTTTGAGATAGAGTCTTGCTCTGTCACCTAGATTGGAGTGCAGTGGCACAATCTCGGCTCACTGCAACCTCTGCCTCTCAAGTTCAAGTGATTCTCCTGCCTCACCCTCCCGAGTAGCTGGGATTACAGTTGCATGCCCCCACACCCGGTGATTTTTAATAGAGATGAGGTTTCATCATGTTGGTCAGGTGGGTCTCAAACTCCTGACCTTTGATGATCCAACTGTCTCAGCCTCCCAGAGTACTGGGATTACAGGCATGAGCCACTGTGCCCAGCCTTTACTTTTAACTATATTCACCACATTATGCAGTAGAACTCAAAAAGGAGGAAACCATATTCTTCATGTCTAATTGGAATTCTGCAGCTTGTGGCTAACATTTCCTCATTTTCCCTGCCCCTTAGCCTCTAAAACCACCACTCCAAACTGTGTTTCTATGAGTTCAATTATTTTAGATTCCACATAAAAGTGAGAACATATAGTATTTGTCTTTCTGTACCTGACTTATTTCACTTAGCACAATGTTCTCCAATTCCATTCATGTTGTCCCAAATGACAGCATTGTCTTTTTTTAAGGTTGAATAGTATTTCATTTATTCATTCTTTATCCATTCACTGACGGATAGACTTTCATAATGATTCCACAATTTGGTTGTTGTGAATAGTACTGCAGTGAACATGTGAGTGCAGATATCTCTTTGACAAACTAATGCCAAATCTTTTGGGCAAATACCCGGAAGTGGGATTGCTGGATCATAGGGTAATTCTATTTTTAGTTTTTTGAAGAACCTTCATACTGCTTTCCACAATGACTGTGCTAATTTGAATTTTCCACCAACAGTGTGTAAGTATTCCTTTTTCTTCACAGCTTTGTCAATCACATGTTATCATTCAGCTGTTCAACCAAACCATTAAGACAGGCATGAGATGATGTCTCTTTGTGGATTTAATTTGTGTGTTTTGAATGATTAGCCATGTTGAACATTTTTACATGTATCTGCTGGCCATTTGCATGCGTCGAGTCAGGTTTCTTGCCCATTTTTTATTTTGTTTTGTTTTGTTTTGTTTTCTGCTGTTGAGTTCTTGGAGCTCCTTATATACTTTGGTTATTAACTCTTTATCAGATATATGGCTTGAATATATTTTCTTCCAACTCTTAGATTGTCTCTGAAAACTTAATTGTTTTGTTTGATGTGGAGAAACTTTCTAGTCTAATGTAATCCAATTTGTCTACTTTTGCATTTGCTGCCTGTGCTTTTGGAGTCAAATCCAAAAAAATCATTGCTCAGACCAATGACATGTGGTTTCCCTTCTCTGTTTCCTTCTAGCAGTTTAAGAGTTACTGATTTTATCTTTAAATCTTTCATACATTTTGGGTAGTTTTTGTGTATAATGTGAAACGAAGGTCCAATTTTATTCTTTGGCATGTGGAAATGTCGCTTTCCTAACACCATTTATTGAAGAGACTGTGTTTTTCCCATTGTGTATTTTTAGCACCACCTTTATAGAAAATCATTTGTCTCTGTATGTATGGGTTCATTTCTGGGCTTTGCATTCTATTCCATTGGTTTACATTACCATCCTGTTTTAATTACTTTAGCTTTATAGTATAGCTTGTAATCAGATAATGTAATACCTCCAGCTTTGTTCTTTAAGTGAACCACTTTCAGAAGGCAGTTCACGCTAATAAAATGTAGGGTTAGTTCCTCTTCTGTGTGATCATAATACTCAGTAAATAAAGCAATGATTGCACTAGCCACATTGAAATGTAGACCCTGAGTTTCTGGATACCTTTATCTTGGTCTTACTCATATTTGTAAACCAACAGCATTTAATATGCAGCAAGTGAAAAATAAATGCACATTAAACTCACTATTTGTTGATCAAATAGTAATTTATTTTTTTGCATATAACATATATACAGACATACACTGAAAACAAAATAATAAGAAAAAACATGTGTATATACATACACATACACACATGTATCTGTAGTTACTAAGCTTATATTTTAAATGAAATATGTTTGTTTTAAAATAATCACCAAATAAGGACAATATTGTAAGTTGTGCTATAAAGAAAAAAGTACAACATGTTTTAAGTGTCAATAATAGACCTTTATTTCATCTCAATGAAGAATGAATAAATATGGTGAAACATGTAATATAATTATAAAGATTCATATCAATAATTGGAAATACCTATTAAAAAACATGAATAGGCCAAGATTAGTTAAATTGCTGAAAGTGAGAATGCAGTAATTGACAAGGAAGGCTCGTAAGTGCAATTAATTGGTAAAAGGTGTAAAATCAATCAAAGTCATTAATCTTTGGATATTGGACGATCTTCTTAAGAGTCTTTTTTTCTAAATTGGTCACCCTCTGCACAGTGTGATTATCAATGTTGTTCTTTGCTTGATTGGGCACACACCTCAGAGCAGCCTGTGATGATGCACACTCTCCTAGGA
>JAPYYA010005723.1:0-10525 GCA_028533165.1 Leontopithecus rosalia | reverse complement strand
CCTTCTGCGTCTTGACTGAGAGCTGCAGTGGTGAGTTGCTTCTACAGCGCCATCTTCCTCCCACTCTGAAATTGAAACTTTTCTGAATACTAATTGATAATGATACCTTTATACATTCTCCCAAAATAACTCATTATGTCAAAGATTGTAACTGTAATTGTCTAAGTTATATAAGTCAAGTACAAGAGGTATTAAAAATTTGAAGAATGCTTTCTATTATCCAACAGTTTTAAAATGCCTTTCCACTTATATTATGTCTCTTTGAATTCAATGTTAATAATACTGAGTTGACAAAAAGCATTAGTGAATTTACTTAACCTGGAAGAAAATAATTTTGAAACTGACAAGATTTTCCTTCAATGTCAAATCAAGTCTTCTAGAAAGGTAAACCAGTTTTATCACTGACTTAAATAAAATGAAAACGTGCACACAATTTAGTTACTAGAAACTTTGAAGTATGTTTAATGTGTTTTCTTTAGATGAGAGTTATTATTGTTGTTGTTGTTTGAAGCAAAGCCTGGAGTGCAGTGATGCAATCATGGTTGAGTACAGCCTTGAGCTCCTGAGCTCAAGTGATGCTCTCACCTCAGCCTCCGAGTAGCTGGCACTACAGAAACATGCCACCATACCCATATTTTTTTAATATATATTTTTGTAGATCCAGAGTCTTGATATGTTCCCCAGGCTGGTCTTAAACTCCTGGGCTCAAGCTCTCTGACCATAAGAGCTGAACTATATGAATCCCAAAAAGAAAAAGAGCATAAATCTTCATGAGCTTGGATTTGGCTATTAAATCTTAGATATGTAACAAAAAGCATAAAGAATAAAAAAATTAGAATTTAATCAAAATTAAAGTATTTGTGTTTCAATAAATATCATCAAGAAAGGTAAAAAACAACCACAAAATTGAAAAAAATATTTGTGACTCATGTATATGATATGGTTTATTAACCAGAGTATATAAAATACTGCCAAGTTAATGATAAAATAACAAATAGATTTAAGGAATGAAAGAAAGATTTGCATAGATATTACTCCAAACAAGATGCAAAAATCGGCAATGAACACATAGAAACATGTTTAAAATCATGAGTTATTAGGAAAATTTTAGTCAAACTATCACTTTTAGTCAAACTATCACTTCACAACCACCAGTAGGCCTATAACAACAAAAAAAAATAAAGATGTGTTAGCAATGACGTGTTTCTCCAATATTATCAATGAGGAAAATTGAGATCTTCCCACATTGTTTGTGCAAAAATAAAAAAGACAAAATTTGGCATTCTTTAAACAGTTACAAAAAGTATTACTGTACGGCCTAGCATTTCCAATCCTAGGTATACACTCAGGAGGAAAAAAAACTTGAATATGCTCTTCATAGTGACACTATTAACAGTAGTCAAAAGACTGAAAATAATCCATCTGTCCACCAAAAGATAAATTAAAAACATAATAAATTATATGCACACAATGATTATTCATCCATAAACAAGGGAGATATAAACAACAGCCAATATCATACTGAATCGGCAAAAACTGGAAGCATTCCCTTTGAAATCTGGCATTAGACAAGGATGCCCTCTCTTACCACTCCTATTGAATATAGTATTGGAATGTCTAGCCAGAGCAATCAGGCAAGAAAAAGAAATAAATGGTATTCAAATAGGAAAGGAGAAAGTCAAATTATCTCTATTTGCCAATGACACAATTGTATATTTAGAAGACCCCATCATCTCAGCCCAAAATCTCCTGTAACTGATAAGCAAATTCAGCAAAGTCTCAGTATACAAAATCAATGTGCAAAAATCACAGCATTCCTATACACCAATGACAGACTTAAAAAGAGCCAAATCAAGAATGAACTGCCATTCACAATTGCTACAAAGATAATAAATACCTAGAAATACAGCTAACAAGGAATGTAAAGGACCTCTTCAAGAAGAACTACAAACCACTGCTCAATGAAATAAGAGAAGACACAAATAGATGGAGAAACATTCCATGTTCATGGTTAGGAAGAATCAATATTGTGAAAATGGCCCTACTGCCCAAGGTAATTTACAGATTCAATGCTATCCCCATCAAGCTCCAAAAGACCTTCTTCACAGAACTCGAAAAAACAACCTTAAATCTCATATGGAACCAAAAGAGAGCCTGCATAGCCAAGTCAATTCTAAGTAAATAGAACAAAGCTGGAGGCAACATGCTACTGGACTTCAAACTATACTACAAGGCTACATTAATCAAAACAGCATAGTACTGGTACTAAAACAGAGATATAGACCAATGGAGCAGAACAGAGGCCTCAGAGGCAACACCACACATCTACAACCATCTGTTCTTTGACAAACCTGACAAAAACAAGCAATGGGGAAAGGGTTCCCTGTTTAGTAAACGGTGTTGTGAAAACTGACTAGCCATGTGCAGAAAGCAGAAACTGGACCCCTTTCTGAAAACTTACACTAAAATTAACTCCAGACGGGTTAAAGAAATAAACATAAGACTTAACACCATAAACACCCTAGAAGAAAATCTAGGCAAAACCATTCAGAACATAGGCGTAGGCAAGGACTTCATGACCAAAACAACAAAAGCATTGGCAACAAAAGCCAAAATAGACAAAGGGGACCTCCACAGCTTCTGCACAGCAAAAGAAACAGTCATTAGAGTGAATCAACAACCAACAGAATGGGAAAAAATTTTGCAATCTACCCATCTGACACAGGGCTGATATCCAGAATTTACAAAGAACTGAAACAGATTTACAAGAAAAAAAAGCCTATTCAAAAGTGGACGAAGGATATGAAAAGACACTTTACTAAAGAAGACATACATGAGGCCAACAAACATATAAAAAAATGATCATCATCACTGATCATTAGAGAAATGCACATCAAAACTACATTGAGATACCATCTCATGCCAGTTAGAATGTCGATCATTAAAACATCTAAAGACAACAGATGCTGGAGAGGATGTGGTGAAATAGGAACACTTTTACACTGTTGGTGGGAACATACATGAGTTCAACCATTATGGAAGACAGTGTGGCAATTCCTCAAGGACCTAGAAATAGAAATTCCATTTGACCCAGCAATCCCATTACTGGGTATATATCCAAAGGATTATAAATCGTTCTACTATAAGGACACTTCGCACGCGAATGTTCATGGCAGCAATGTTTACAATAGCAAAGACCTGGAACCAACCCAAATTCTCATCGATGATAGACTGGACAGAAAAAATGTGGCACATATACAGCATGGAATACTATGCAGCCATAAAAAATGATGAGTTTGTGTTCTTTGTAGGGACATGGATGAGCCTGGAAACCACCATTCTCAGCAAACTGACACAAGAACAGAAAATCAAACACTGCATGTTCTCACTCATAGGTGGGTGTGGAACAATAAGAACACATGGACACAGGGAGCATCATACACTGGGTCTGTAGGGGGGAAATAGGGGAGGGACAGTGGGGTTGGGGAGTTGGGGAGAGATAGCATGGGGAGAAATGCCAGATATAGGTGAAGGGGAGGAAGGCAGCAAATCCCACTGCCAAGCGTGTACCTATGCAACAATCCTGCATGTTTTCACATGGACCCTAAAACCTGAAATGCAATAAAAAAATAAATTTTAAAAAGTGGGGACAAAAACCAGTGAGGTATAGATACACACCACAACACAGATGCACCTGAATACCTTTGACTTACTGAAAGAACTCAGACACAAAAGGCAGCCGATTTTATGAGTCTATGTGTATGAAATATTCTGAATAGTAAAATTCACAGTCAGAAAGCAGATCAAAAGTTGGCAGGGTGGGTAGATAGAATGGAGTTGGCTGACAGAGGTAAGGGGTTTCTTTTCGGGGTGATAAAAATGAACTGGAATTAGGTAGTGGAGGCCATGGCAAAACCAGAATATACTAAAACCCAGTGAATTATATCCTTCAAAAGCTGAATTTATGGACTATGAATTATATTTGTCAATACAAAAGAAGATGATTTAAAGTTATATATTTTGTCAGCTGGGCCAAGTGGCTCACATCTGTAATCCCAGCATTTGGGAGGCCGAGGCAGGGGGATCACGAGATCAGGAGTTTGAGACCAGCCTGATCAACACAGTGAAATCCTGTCTCTACAAAAAATACGAAAATTAGCCAGGTGTGGTGGTGGGAACCTTTAATCACAGAAACAAGGGAGTCTGAGACAGAAAAACTGCTGGAATCTGGGAGGCAGAGGTTGCAGTGAGCCAAAATCACACCATTGCAAAACAGCCCAGGTGAGTCTCAATTAAAAAAAAATACAACACACTGAAAAGTAGTCTATTTTTAACTCAGTTTTGGATTCTATTTAAGGCCATTGCTTGGGATAAAGAAAACAAAAGGAGAAGGAGGAGAAACAAGAACAGATATCAGAAATAGAAGCAGCAGTATAAGAAAATGAAGATCAACAAGAAAATGATAAGGAGAAGAAAAATCAGACTGGAAGAAAGGAAAAAGAAGAGGTAAGGAAATCAGGAGGCCTATTATACATTTTGACACCTCCTTGATTTATAAAACTTGAAAAAGTCCAAGACTATCCAAATTTTTAAAAAACGAGCAAAAAGATACAGAAATAGTCACCCCCAAACTTTGTTAATGATGACTCAATGCTACCACTGTCACCTGGTTCAGGTGCCGGCAGGTGGAGGGCACCCTCCAGATTCTACAGGAAAAACAGGGAAGACTCCTCCTTGCCCTAGATGCAACTCCACCACTGCCACAGAGGCCCATGATACAACACCTGCAGCTTCCTACCCATCCCAGGCCAGGCCAGGCCAGCCCACAGCACTTGTACCCACCTTCCTGGCCCCCTGACTTGCTGCTGCCACTACTAATGCTGACGTCAATACTGCTGCTGTTGCCATCAATGCAGCTGCCCATCCTACAAGGCTCCTATCACCTGGCCACCACCAAACCCCTGTCCCTGCCCTGGTGCCAGTCAGCTACCCTCCTACCTCTCCAGTGCTCTGCGGTCTCCATCTCTACCACCAACTACAGCAAGGCGAGCTGTTGTGCCACAGGCTCCAGCCTACAGAATGCAACGGGTGGCTCTTCTTTCTCTTGGCATGGAGCAGCTGGGTGGGCAAAGCCAGAAAAGCCTAGAACAGGATGCAGAGAGTGGTAGCATTAGAATCCCGCTTTGTCATGCTGGCCACTGGCTAGCAGGGCCCAGTTACAATGAAAGCACTCATACCCACCCTCCAAAACCCAGCTGCTCCTTTTGTCACAAACTGTCCAGGAACTGGGGCCTGGGATGGGGCAGTGGGAACACCAAGGTGCCTGGACTTCCCACTCCACATGAATTGCTGGGCCCACCTGGGCTGAGCTCAGGAAGCAGGAACAGCAGAAACTCATTCCCAGCCAGCTCTCCCCACCAAAGTGCTTATTTCCATTCCTGACGCCTACACCCACAGAGCCCTGTCACCCTGTGGTGTTTGCTGCTGTGTTCTGGGGTTCCCAGGTGGTCTCCACAATACAGAATGAGAGGGCATGGGTCTATGAACCACCAGGTCTGGGGACCCCACCATGCTCAGTATTTCTGAGGAAACGTTATATGCCCACCTTGCTAGAGCAGGAAGAGATGGCCCTAGAGAGTCCAGAGTCTGGGGAGGGGAGAACCGCTCCTCTCTCAAAGACCATTGCTGTCATTGACACCTCTGCTGCCAGCTAGCCACCAGCAGTGCAGACCCCGATAGACCTGCCACTGGCAGTATATCTCTGGGATAGGGCCAACACCCTGCACCCCACAGCCAGTAGTATATCACCTGATGGTGGCTCCACCTGCCCTTGCCTCAGACACTGCAGCACTGGATGGTGCCTGCAACCACCACCCCTCACCCCACTCTGTGCAGCATACCCCAGAATAATGCCCCCAATTTACTCCCTTTCATGGGCAGTTCAGCCACATACAGCATTCCCAACCAGGATCCTATTGCAGGCAGTGACACCCTGATATGGCACCCAAACTGACCCCCATCATGGGCAGTGCAACCCCAGACAGCACCCCAACCCTTTCACTGCTGGGTGCAGTACAGCCCCCCATAGCTCCCCCAACCCACTCCCTGCCTCAGGAACTGCAGCCAGGGATAGCACTTTAAACTCCCTACCCACCTCTGGAAATGTAGCCATGGATGGCCCATCCAATCCATTCCCTGCCGTAAGCAGGGTAGCCCCCAATAGCGGACCCCACCTGCCCCTGCCACAGACAATATGCCCCGGATAGCAAACCCACCTGCTACCTATCAGGCAACACAGACCCCTGATGGCACCCTACATGCTCCCCTGCCATGAGCAGTCTATCCTGGCCCCAACAGCACCCCCAACCAACCCCCACACCCTCTCCTCATTCAGTCTGGCCTCCAGTAGTGCTCCCAAGAAACACTCCCTACCTCTGCCTCAGTGTAGCCCCTCACAGCGCCTTCAAAACCCCCTCCCCGCCACCAGCCATGTAGCACCCTATAGTGACCCTAACCCATCCCCTGCCACTGGTATTTGAGCCCGACAGTGTCCCTAACCCACTCCCTGCTGTAGGCAGTAGCCATGGATAGTGCCCCAAACCAGTTCCCAGATGCAGGCAGTGACACCCTGGATATCACACTCCCCACCCACCATGGACAATGTAGCACCCCATAGCACCCCAACCTGTTCCTGACAAAGGAATTGCAGCATCCGAAAGCTCCCCCAACTTGCCCCCCAATGCGGCAGTTTCTCCCTGGGCAGTGCATCTCCAGACAGTGCTCCCAAAATGCCCCAATGCTGCTGGCTGTACAGCTTGGGATAGTGCCTCAACCCAACCCCAGCCATGAGCAGTGCACCCAGGATCATGGCCCCAACCCACTCCCCTCCATGGGCAGCAATGCTCCCAGATAGCACACGCAACCAGCCCCCAAACACAGGCCATAAGGTCCCGGATAGTGTCCACTGCCCACAGCAGGGCACCACCAACCCACCCCCCATGCTGCAGGCACTGCACCAGGGATGGTGAACATATCTTGCCACCTTTTCACCTTTCCTGCTGTGCTGTAGTCTCCCTTCTCTCCACCAACCGTACTGCCCCAACTCACCACTACCAAAGGGCAGTGCACACCCAGATAGGGCCCCCAATTCTCTCGCATCCATGGGCAGTGGCACCCCAGGTAACACAACTAACCAAACCCCAAACACAGGCAGTGACACCCTGAATAGCACCTACTGCCCAGAGCATGGTGCCCCCAACGGTCCCCCATGCCACTAGCCATCCGGCCCAAAATGGCGAACGTATCCCACCAAGATTTTACCTTTCCAGCTGTGCTGTAGTCTCCGTCACCACCACCAACCACAACAGCAAGGAGAGCCAAGACACTGCAGGCTCCAGCCTCCAGAGTGGGTGGCAGGTGGCTACTTCTCCTTCTCCTCTAACCCAGACTCGCAGCACATAGGGCAACCCAGCTCAAAAAGCCTGAAATGGCGAGACTCCCCTTTGGCATGCTTTATACAAGGCATTCCTGGACTACATGTTCTGATTGGATAAGAGCAAGTTTTAGGATAACCAATCAGAGCATGAAAATAAAGTCCAATTAGAGTAGACCTTGTGGTCTTCACTCATCCAATCAGAACATAAAGTCCTGGAACACCTTATATAGGCATGCCAAGGGGGAATCTCGCCATTTTAGGCTCTTCTAGGATGGCTTGCCAACCAGCTCCAGCCGGTTTAGAGGAGAAGAAGGAGTAGCCACCTGCCACCCACGCTGGAGGCTGGAGCCTGCAGTATCGGCTCATCTCACTGTTGCAGTTGGTGGTGGTGACAGAGACTATAGCACAGCCTGAAAGGTAAAATGGTGGTGGGATAGGTTTGCCATCCTGGCCCGCATGGCCTGTATTATGGTGGGCGGGTTGGAGGCGCCCTGCTGTGGGCAGTGGGCACTATCCAGGGTGTCACTGCTTATGTTGTGGGGGATGGTTGGGTGAGTTATCTGAGACACAACTGCCCATGGAGGGGAGAGGGTTGGGGGTCTTATTTGAGGGTGTGCTGCCCATTGCTGGGGGTGGGTTGGGGCCTATTCCAAGCCATACTGCCAGCAGCAGTGGGGGATTTTGGGGGCAATATCTGGGAATGGAGGCCCCACGGTGGGGAGTGAGTTGGGGAAGGTATCAGGTGCTGCAATGCCCTCATCGGAGACAGGTTGGGGGCACTATTGGGTGCAACACTGCTGGCCATGAGGTGTGGGTTGGGGGTGCTATTGGGTGTTACACTGTCCACAGTGAATAGGGGATGTAGTATCCAGGACATCATTGCCTGTGTCTGGGAACTAGTTGGGGCACTATCCATGGCTGCATTTCTCACATGGGGAGCAAGTTAGGGGCACTGGGGCTGCAGTGCTAGTGGTGGGGTATGAGTTAGGGTGATTATAGGGTGCTACATTGCCAGTGGTGGGGGGGTTGATAAAGGCTATAGGGGCTATATTAAAACAAAGGTGGGGGAGTTATTGGGAGTGCTACCTGGGGCCAGACTGCCTGTGGAGAGGGGGTAAAGTGTTGGTTGGGGCACCCTTGGGGCCCTAATGGGAAGGAGGCGACAGGCAGGTTGGATGCTCTCAGGAGTCTACACTGCCAGCAAAGAGTTGGTGAGTGTTTTATTCAGGGTCCCATTGTTTGTGGTAGGGGAGGGTTAGGTGCCCTATTGGGGGCTACCTGAGCTGTCAATGGCTGCAGTTCCCGAGGTGGGGAGAGAGTTTGGAGTGCTATTCGTGGCTGCACTGCCTGAGGCAGGGATTTAGTTGTGGGTGCTATCCAGGGCTGCACTGTTCCCAATGGGGAGTGGGTTAGGGCATTATCCGGGGTTGTGGTGCTCACAGTGGGGCAGTTTGGGTGCCATATGGGGGCATCACTGCCTGTGGTTGGGGATGCTATCTGTGGCTATGCTGCCCACTGCAGTAAGTGGGTTGGGGGCACTATCACGGGTTGTGCTGTCCATAGCAGGGGGTGGGTTGCAGGTGCCAAGGGTGCTGCAGTGTCTAAGGCAGGGGTGTATTGGGGGCTGCCAACAGGTGCTACACTGCCAGTGGTGTGGGACAGGGTGTTGGCAGTATCCTGGGGCTACACCACCAGTGGCAGTGGATTAGGGGCTCTATCAGAACTGCGTTTCTGGTGGCAGGTGTTGGAGGTTTCAGTGACAGCAGTATTCTCTGAGAGAGGAGTGGGCCCACAATGTTTCTGTGAAAATCCTGCCCACAGCAGGGCACCCAGACCTACTGTGATTCCCAGGCTGGAACACTCTCATTCTGTGTTGCAGAGACCACCAGGGATGCCCAGGCATATGATAGCAGACACCATGGGGTGACAGGGCCCTGTGGGTGGAGGCCTTGGAGTGGGAATCCTCACTTTGGTGGGGAGGGCTGGCTGGCACTGAGTTTCTGCTGCTCCTGCTTCCCAAGCACAGCCTGGGTGGACAGTGGTTCCTATGGAGAGGGAAGACCAGGCACCATGGTGTTTCCAGACCCCACTCCAGGCCCCAGTTCATAGCCAGCTGGGCCTACTACCAAAAAGAAATACTGGACTTGGGAGGGTATGAGTGGCTTCACTGAAACTGGCCTGTGCCACCCAGTGACCAGCATGACAATGTGGGACTCTAACGGTACCACTCTTTGCATCCTGTTTTAGATTTTTT
Source organism: Leontopithecus rosalia (assembly GCA_028533165.1). Taxonomy (NCBI): domain Eukaryota; kingdom Metazoa; phylum Chordata; class Mammalia; order Primates; family Cebidae; genus Leontopithecus; species Leontopithecus rosalia. The sequence continues at coordinate 836 of JAPYYA010005723.1, read as the reverse complement.
GGCTTTGCCAACCCAGCTGCTCCATGCTAGGAGAAGGAAGAGCCATCTGCCGCATGCTGGAGGCTGGAGCCTGTGGCAACACAGCTCACCTCACTGTGGCTGGAAACAGTGATGGAAACTGCAGAGTGCTGGAAGGTAGGAGGACAGCTGCTTGCCACCAGGGCAGGGGCAGGGGTTTGGCGGTGACCAGGTGGTCAGAGACTCATAGGATGGGCCTCTGCATTGAGGGCAACAGCAGTAAAATTGGCATCAGTGCTAGTGGTGGCAGCAGCAGCAAATCTGGGGGCCAGGTAGGTGGGTATGAGTGCTTGGGCTGGCCTTGCCTGGCCTGGGGTGGGTAGGAAGCTTCAGGTGCTTACTGAAGGTGTGGCAGTGGTAGAGTCACAGCCAGGGCAAGGAGGAGTCTTCCCTGCTTCTGCAGAATCTGGAGGGTACCCTCCACCTGCTGACACCTGAGCTGGGTGACAGTAGTAGCACTGTGTCATTATTAACCAAGTTTGGGGGGTGATTATTTGTGTATCTTTTTGTTTCTTTTAATTGGGATAGTCTTAGACTCTTTCAAATTTCATAAATCAGGAAGAGGACAAAAGGTATAATAGGCCTCCTGATTCCCTTACATGTTCTTTTTTTTTTTTTTTTTGAATCGGTACAAAGTTTACTAGGTCATACGACATGGCTCACAAGCGGTGGGAAATTCCAGTGATGGCATTGTTCGTTGGTTGGTTCCTTTTACCCAAATGGAGACAAAACACATTCCCGCAGGATTGTCACCTCGCCCCATGAGACAAACAGAATGCAAGACTGTCACACGTAGCTAGGACTGGTTCCACGGACAC
>JAPYYA010005722.1:0-10525 GCA_028533165.1 Leontopithecus rosalia | reverse complement strand
AGAGATTGTGATTTTAAGGTCATATTTATGCTACCGAATTGTAGACAATTGACACATACCATGTATTTGTCTCACGACTTCTTAGGATAGCAGGAACTAGTATTGTCTTCTTAATGTCTCTTTTAGGCAATTCATGACCCCGCTACTTTGTACAGGATAAAAATATAACTAATGTTTTTTATGTGGACCTTGTGAATTTAACTCCTAATATAGCATGTCTACTTCAGTGGCTCATGTACAGATCAATAATACCTAGAAAGGTATTATAGAAACATGGCACATTTAGACTCTTGTTGACTTAAACTCTGGTAGACTGTGATAAAAATCCTTTACCACAGAGCAGTGCTAACACAAAAGACATAGCACAGCCCACAGGTTAAAGTTATGGCCTCTGGAGCCAGACTCCCTGGGTATAAAACCTGTCTCTGCCACTTATTTGCTGTGTGATCTTGTTCAATTTACATAACCTCTTAGCTCTTCCGTTCTCTTTTCCGCAAAATGGGAATAACAGGTAATTATCTATCTACCTACAGTTTAGTTTTATCATGAGAACTAAATGGCTTAATATTTGTAAAGCTCTTTGAAAAGATGTCTGGCACACAGCAAACCATAGAAGGTTTATTAAGTAAATCTACTGGGTCCAGTTTGGATAATTTTCCCATTAGGATGCCTATTTGGGAGGTAGATGCTTATGAACATGGGGCAACCTTCTAAATTACCCTCTTTTCTTGTATATTTCTGTTTTGTTAACTACATAAACAAATTCGCAGTTAGGCTAATCTCTATGTAAGACTTAAAAGTGGAAATTAAGAATGTGATTTGGATACATACAAATTAATCATAGGTATGTTGGTTTCAGTATAAAATACATTGTGCATTGTGTTCTAGCTCTTAAAAAGCCAACAAGGGATATGAAAGATTTGTCTTTTCTCTGATGTAACTTCAAAAATATTTCTCACCATGAAAATATGCCTCTTTAAGGTCTATGTGTATGAAACTCCAACTCATTTAATCATCATATAGGCATTATAATCTCCATTTTACAGATGAGGGGGCCTAGTCTTGGAGAATTGGCAACTTCTGTGAGGCCACACAGCTAGCAAAGAGGAATAGAGGCAGGATTTAAACCCAGTGCAGTACAACTTCAATAGCAATGCTCCTTCCATTTTCCCACACTTCTCACTGCACCTACAGTAATCTATCAAGCATACATTTTCCCTTTTAAACTTATTTATATTTTCATGCTGTAATAACTTTTGGTTGTGAGTTCCCTAAAATAGTAAAATGTTTTACTGGTTTGCCTCCTTCAAGCTACGGAAAGAAAAGAAAATCATAGGAGAGAGGCTAAAATGTTGGGTCCTAGAATTAGCCACCCCATGTGCCAGGCTAAGAGGGTGGATAATCAGTGACTCCCAGTGCTGTCCTCTGAAGCTTTCGCAAACCAACCATCAAGAGCCACCGCCTAAATGCTCACTTCTCTTGACTGCTTTTGAGGACCAGCTGGATCCTCATCAAGCCCCAGTGATTGACCCCTCAGTCATTCAGTTGCCTCTCCTCAAGGATGCAAGACCCTTCTTGCCTTATCGAGAGACATTAAAGAAAGCTGCTTGACGTAGGACATCAAATTGATTTCATGCCAAGATTTCACTCAACCACGGGTGACAACCATTGACGTGTCAAAGCCTTACACGAAAAATAAACACGTCTGATGCAAGGAGTCCTTTGTTTTTGATGCCTCATTGAATTATGCACCTTCACACAGATCTGACACTGCCTGTGACTATTTGGTAGAAGGCAGAGTGGAGGCATGTAGGGTCTCAAATTGGAAAGGCAAAGAAGGTCAAAGCATGGTGGATTCAAAGGGGACTGCAAATTTAGAACTGGGGGGAAGGCTCTCTCCATGTTCCTCTTCTTTCTGTTCTCATTCAACCCTGTGGTGCCCATTTCATCATTCTCTGTCTCCTGCTTCTAAATGCTTTAAGTCACTTATTCGTCTATCTTCCCCAGAGAGAAAACCTGCTACTTAGAAAGAGCTTGAAACCACCTGCAATATTTCTCCCTTCAGTCATGTCTGCTCAAGGTGACATAAGTCTTTGGATATGCATACTTAGTAGACATCCAGTCTTTTTTGGCTTGACTAAAACTGGGGGCTGCCCACAGTTAAGACCTTTGTCTGTGGCTATTTCCTCTTCAGCTACCTAGCCTAAGGGGTGCATAAGCACTTCTCTGAGGAGTTTCCTAGCTTCAGTGGTTTCCCTGGAATCTTTTCTTCCAGCTGTGTTTACTTTTTTTATTTTTTTGTATTCTGTCTGAAGAAGATGGAATTTGCATAATTAAGAATGACCTGAGCAATCTCTGCTAATGCCTCCACTAAAACCCCTAACTATCCCTTTTAACTAATTACATCTATCATTGTGTCAGACAGGTAAAAGACTCCTTCAGTCTGTTGAGACAACATTATTCACCTGGGATTATCAAAGGTTTCAATTCTGGCCATTAGCTGAAATTGCCTGGGTCATTCATTATGGCAAATTCTGCATCCTTTCTAGACAGAGCAAAGTAAATGCACAATCAGGAATAGATTAAATAGCCATGCATCAGAAGCCTAATTCAGAACCTCAGCCCTTTCTTTCCCTTAGCTAAAGGATGAAAAATGAACAGAAAAAAAAGTGTGGTTTCCACTTCTTACAGCAGTGAATACGTGAGCTTTTGCTTCAAGAAGTTGGAGGTGATTATCCTTTCCCCAATTTTATTCAGCCTTTTAAATATCTGGTTTAACAAATCCATGAAGAAAAAAAAAAATAAGTCCTTAGATTTGAAATTAAATCTCCCTAGTCTCAGCTTTCCCTCATTAAACATGGATTATAGGTAGGGACTTGAGTCACTATCAGGGCAGGGGAGTGTGGGGTATAGGTAACCTTTCAATCAACATTACTTCATCTAAACTAGAAGCAGAATCCAAAGCGAGGTGGATTAAAGATTAAACTTAGACATTAACAACAACTGGGGGGGTGATGAAAACATCTCTGGAAGTTTCAAAACATAGGCATGATTGCTATTAGGGAGAGTAGTAGCGAGACGAGGCAGTATGCTCAGATCCCTCTGTATATGTCTTTCATTTTCCAGGCATATAGTTTTATCTGTCCCATTCTGACACAAAATTCAGCATCCTTGTCACAAGTCAGTGAATTTTTTATATTGATTCAGAATCCATTATATACAGCAGCTCTTATGGGCTTGGAAAAAGGATAGCAAATGATACACTAAAATGTAAGCAGTTGGTGTTCAAACTGGAAAAAAATCATATAAAATAAAGATAACTAGCAATTAAAGTTAGTTAATAATATTGTTCACTAATAGTATGATAGTACGACTTCTTGAAATAAACTCACTATCCAATTGCAGTGTCCAATTTATCTTTTTTAGACACATTTTCATGGGTAATGCACATGGGTACTATACTCATTAAATGTGCTTGCCTTTCAGAAAGAGTGAGCTCAGAGATCACAGACCAAATCATTAGAGAACCCAAAGCATTGGTTAGTGAAAACATCTATATAAGTCACTAAAATCTATTTTTTCTTCAGTTTTTTGAAAATCTGATTATAAAGTCTATTTTGATGTCTGTCTCTTCAAAATAGAAAAATTCCACAAGAGCAGAGATTGTTGACTGTTTTGTATACAATATATCCCTAGCATGTTGTTCACTGCCTGACTCATAATGGGGGTTCAAGATATATTTGTTAAGTGAATGATTGCAAGGAAGCATCCTGCTCACTCTAAATTTCTACCATCTTTTTTTCTTCTGATTGAAAACTTTTCTGATTAAAAACATTTAGAGCCATCATCGACTCTAAATAAATACAGTTACAGAGAAGAACGTCATTGGAGATGATAGCATTTGATTAAAAGGTTTGAATGAAGGTGAGGAGGTGAGCCACGTGGGTGCCTAGAGGAAGGGCATTTCTGGCAGAGGAAATGGCCAGTAAGAAAAATTCTGAGGTAGGAGTGTGTCTGGCCCGTTCAAGAACTGCCAAGCAGGCTGAGATAAGGGAGGCAGGGACTTAACTCTGGCTGCTGTCCTGAGTGTAACCTGTATGGAGAATATGGGGAGGCAAGAAGAAAAGTGAAGAAACCACTCTAGAGAGCATGACAGAGAGACCTGTGGTTTGAATCTAGGCGGTAGCTATAAGAGAGGAAAGAAGTACCTGGATCATAGACACTTTCTGAAGATGGTGCTAATAGGACTTGCTTACAGACTGAATGACCAGTAATAGGAAAAGAGAGAAGTCGATGATGACTCTGAACATTTTTTCTTAAGCAACTTGAAGCATGGGGATGTCACTAACTGAGCCATGAAACTGTCTTGGAGAGGAAAATAAGAAGTTTGCTTGGGTACCCGGTAAACTGAGATTCTATGAGGTGCCCAAGTAAAGGTGTTGGGTAGGGCACTGGGTATTCTAGTCTGAAGTTCTAGGATAACAATACACACATTTGGGAACTGTCAGTGTGTAAATATTATTTAAAGTCATTGGTATGGCAATGTTGGTGATCTTGGATAAGATTATCAAGGAATTGCATGTCAACAGAGAAGAGAAGGAGCCAAACGCTGATGCCTTGGGTATTTCAACTTTGTGAAGTGATGGAGAAGAAGATTAATCAGAAAAGGAAACTGAAAAAACTAGTGAGTGCGGTGCTACAGGAAAACCCAGTGAAGAGATTATTTTAAGCAAGAGGGATTGAGCACCTATGCCGCAAGCTGGACAGGTAAAATGAGGCTTGAGATTTGACCATGGGTTTAGCAACTGGAAGCAATCGATGACTTGTACAAGAGCAGTTTCATGGAAGTGGTGGGGGCAAAAGCTGATTTGATTTAGTTTAATGGAGAATGGGCAGTGGGGAACTGGAGACAGAAAGAACAGTAAATGTTACTGTAAAATAAAAGAGGGATAAAGAAATCTTACAAAATAAATATATGACTTAATGAGTTCTTATAAGGTGAACTTTCTTTAACTCACAACCCAGAACAAGAGTTAGAACTCTGCCGGCCAGTCCAGAAGGTTCTCCATGTGTTCACAACCTATTCCAACCCCCAACCCCACCCAGTTTCCTGATCTTGTAGTAATCACCTCCCTGTGTTTCTTTATGGTTGCATCAGTCAACTGCACATTCCTAGCCTCTATAGTTCAGTCTTGCTCACTAAAAAATGTATGTCTTTTGGCTGGGCGTGGTGGCTTATGCCTGTAATTCCAGCACTTTGGGAGGATGAGGTGACTGGATCACCTGAGGTCAGGAATTCAAGACCAGCCTGGCCAGCATAGTGAAACTTTGTCTCTACTAAAAATACAAAAATTAGCCGACTGTGATGGCAGGTGCCTGTCATCTCAGCTACTCCGGAGGCTGAGGCTGGAGAATCACTTGAACCCCAGAGGTGGAGGTTGCAGTGAGCCGAGATCACACCACTGCACTCCAGCCTGGGTGACAGAGTGAGACTCCATCTCAAAAAAAAAAAAGATGTCTTTTAAGTGTCTTCTAATTTATAGATTTTTCCTCCATCTCTGTACTTTAAACATCAGTAGCTGCTTACATCACCAAAAAGATACAAATAGATATTATGTACCTTCTGATGAAAGAATACACCACCAGCTAGAGTCTTGTTGAAGGGATCAGACATAAATGTAATCAAGCCAATAGATCTAGCTGCCAATTTGCAGGAAAGGAGAACAAAGAAAATGTTGAACTTCACCATATATATACTGTAACAAAATTCAGACTGTGGAAAACTATAAGTCAAATGCCCTGAATGATTCAATGAATATACTGTGTGGCAAAGAAAGTTTTATTTTATCAAGAAGAGGTAGTAATAGCCTATTTATAAGCTGATGACAATGATCAAGTAGACAGGGAAAAGAACTAATCATGCAAGTGAGGTGGGAAAAACTGCTGGAGCCTTATGCGTGCAAGAGAATCAGGAGGTGATGCTGGTTTCACAATGAGGATGAATATACAAATAGAAGGCAGTAGATGGGTGCAGATGTGCTTAGGAAACTAGTCATGGTAGTGGGAGTCTGGGATGTTCAAAACACTTCAGTTTCCTCAGTGAAGCAGGAATCAGTCCTTAGCTGAGAGTGGGGAGGAGATACAGAGGAGAATAAACGACATAGGCATCAAAGAAAGTGAAAGGTTCATGGGCTAGGGAAATGCTGTGTGGCTTTTGAAAGAAAACTTTTTTTTTCTTTTTTCGTAAAGTTCTCTGGGCATGGGTAGCCATGGGTACCTTATAATATTTACTGAGAGCATAATTCTTTCAGCATAAATTTTCCCAGCATGTCTTAAGAATTGGGTCTTCATTGAGTGACACTTACCTGTTCTCTGTATGTCAGAAATTATCACTGGTATCAAGTCTTTCTCTTTGGTGTATATTGCTTAGGACTGGCTGTGGTGGCTCTGTGCTGTGTCAAATCAGCTATATCAGAACAGTTCCCAGAGTTCCCTGCCCTGAATGGTTCTTAATTAGTGTTGGCCATAGAAAATCATGAGAGTTGGAAGGCAGAGATGGAGTGACCGTTTTTACTCTCTGAGGTATGGGCAGGGTGTCAGGCATTGTGGCAGCTTCCTCGTTGCTGCTGGTCAGTTGGCTCACCTGCTTAGTATGGGGCAGCTCCTGGAGAAGCAGCTGGATCTCCTTCTTCAGTTTCTCTGAGTCTTGGGCCAACTGTGTACATGTTTCCATGATGAAGAGCGTGGGTATCTCCACTGGTCTGGTCAGCCATGACATCAAGAATGGAGGTAGTGAAAAACGGAGATGCATTCCAGTGTGTCCATATTCCACTTTCCTTTTTGACTGCTGGTCTGGCTGACCTGGAGCAATTTCAGGCCCCACATCAGACACAGCAGCAGGCTGCTCAGCCAGCTCCTGTGATAGCATAGAGCCTAGTCCCTGTAATGACCCCCTTTTCTATATCACTCATAACATTTTTGCTTCTGTGATTAAAGCCTGATTCATATGGTGGCTGCTGCCTGCTCTGTGGAGTCAGCTCTCTTTGCAGTGAACCAGCTCAGCTGGCCTCCAATAAGGTTGTCCCAGTTCAGATGCGGAGAGTTTCTTACTGTGGCCAGTGAGATGTGAGAGACAGCTGGTCTTCCCAGGCCTCTCATTTTGTGGCATCGAGAGGGCAGGGCCTTTGTCCCTGGGGATGTTTCTTTTCTCAGGTGAATTCAACTTGCAATTCCTAATATCAGAACAATGTGGTTGCCAAACGCCTGTGATGAAATGCTTTTTATAAGAGCTAATCAGATTCTACATTAATGAGAGAAATATGAAGCTAATCAACACCACAGAAGGTCTCCAGGCTCAGGCCTATTAAACTTCATAAAAAATTAATGACTGAAAGAGCAGACTCTTTTGTAAGGGGTCTCTTGCGGTTGGATAAGGGCCTGAAGTCCCATTCACCTCTCATTACACTGAATTAGCCTCACTTTCTAACCCAAAATATAATCCATCAAGTGGCATTTTCCTCTGGGTGTTAGAAGGCCAGTGTTTGAAAACACTTGTAAAATTTTTATTGCTTTTTCTCCTTCCTTTTCTTCCCTTCATCCCCATCCCCCTTCCACTCTCAGCCAATCCCCTCGCACCTCGCTCACTATGGCTTTTCCCATTTTAATTAAAGAGATTTGTACTTCTAAAGCCTTCTGGGAAATGTCTTCAATGCTGTGGTTTGTAGATGCCTCTCTGGAGCTGCTTGGCAGGAAACACCTAGCCCTTTGCTCAAAGCATGTTAAGAATCTGCTTGCAGAAACCAAGAAGAGTGAGGCAAGACTTTAGACCAACTTGGTTGAAAAATAATCCTAGCACTCCCCTTCCTGAACTCAGGTGCACTTTTCTTTGTGTGAATGTTGGCTGTAATCATTGAATCGCTTCAGAATAAAAAACATTTATCTACAGAGCTGGTGGCCTCAACTCCAATTAAATCCAAATGCCCACCTACCTTTCCTGCCACCTTTGCCCCAAACTATAATTCACCTTAGTCATGTTGTCATTTGAGGTTAGAGAAACTCAACTCCATTACTCACCCAGCAGGACAGAACAGGCTCCACTTGTCTCTGGGAGTGAGAAGTAGGTAATTATATACAGTGAGATGGGAGGGGGGCATTCTATGTGGGTTCTAGCCAGAAAATTAACCATTAAAGTTAATGTTTTAAATACAGAAAACTTTTTCATGTTTAAGGGCTCCTGTAAAAATGGCACTACCATTGGAGGCCTCCCACCTTAGGGGCTATACCACAGGGCGCTGTCACTAGAGTGGCGAGGACAGAGTCTTAGAGCAACGGTCTGGAAACCCTGGAGAGAAGTGCGTTGGCCAGAGATAACTGAAATGGGTAGAAGGGAAATGAAGTAAAAAATGGAGTCAAAGGAAATCTTGCACCATTTGCCTGGAAAGCCAGCCTTGGGTCCACAGCTTATTGAAGTCTTCCCCCATTTGTCAACCTCTCTCCTAACTCACCGACCTCCAGGTTGCAGTAATGCACCAGGGCTGCCCAGCACCCTCCTCTACGTTTTTAAATCTTGTTTCTTCTGAAGAAGAATCTAAACTTGGACGCAGCTCTGGGGATTCTTGTAATACAAGCTATTAACAGGTCCCTGCAGCATGCGCCAGAAGAGGTGTGAAAAGGGGGGTCAGGCTCCACTGGCAGCAGTTTTGTCGGGGTGTGTTTTCCTGATTGCAGTGTCGGTTCATATTTCTGTTTCTCTACTGACGTGCAGGAGGTCAGGAGCAAGGGTAGTTCAACACATGAGTTCATACCCATGATTCAGGAAATACCGGCTTGCACTAAAGTTCAGTATGTCTCTCAAAGGGCTCTGGGAATAAACTGAATATATCAGTCTATGAGATAGGCAGCCTGCTATGGCAGCCCCTAACATTGTGCTTAGTTGTTCTGTTTACCATGTAGTTTTAAGTTTTACAACCAAGGCTTATTCATGAAGTATAATCATGCCCTATTTACCCAATGGTCAGCTTTCTTTTTTTGTTTTTTTTGTTTTTTTTTTTTTTTGAGATGGAGTCTTGCTCTTGTTGCCAGGCTGGCGTGCAATGGCATCATCTCAGCTCACTGCAACCTTCACTTCTGGGTTCAAGCGATTCTCCTGCCTCAGCCTCCCGAGTAGCTGGGATTACAGGCGCCCACCACACACCTTGCTAATTTTTGTATTTTAGTAGAACTGGGGTTTCACCACCTTGGCCAGGATGGTCTCGAACTCCTGACCTCTGCTGATCAGCCCCCGTTGGCCTGCCAAAGTACTGGTATTACAGGTGTGAACCACTGCACCAGACCCCCAGTGGTCAGCTTTCTAGCAACCAAAATCAGCCAGAATATAGCTGTTAACCTAGACACAACAGAAGACATACACAGAAAGAGTTATAAAATTTATGAACTTGATGGGAGAGACACTGGGCTACCTTCAGGATGACTGATTTAAAAATCATATAAAAAGCTTTTGAAATCTGATTTGCTCCAACAATAGTTTATTTATGTAACGTAGTCAAGTAAGGAGAGTGGAAGTTTCCTAGAAGCCAATGCATTATGAAATGACATCTGAAAAGAGTAAAGAAAACAGTGAAAGAATAACCAAGAGTTACTGGATATACAAGTTAGTTTGGGGGAAATTAAGGAAGAAGGGAAGCTATGCCCTCTGCCACTAAAATAATTCTAAGAAATCTCGACACTAAGGCACAGCACATTTAACTAGTGTATTCATGACTCTCTGTCATCAAAAAGGTTTAAATTGTTTTCTGCCTTCTTTTCTCAGTAAGGTGAGAGATTTCATTAAAGTTGTCCATAACTGATGTACACAACACAAACACACACACACACACACACACACACACACACACACACACACACACACAGTGGCATTTTGAAATCATAGTCATACAGATAAATACTATGGAGCCTCTGGTCCATGCTTGAGAAAACCATTCCTGTTTTACTCTGTTTATTGTCTAATGTTCTCTGGCACAATCTCCAACCTGACTTCACCCCTTCAGTATATTTCCATGATAACTGCAGCCATGCATAAGTGGCATGTACAAGCCTTACCATAACTGAGTATAAAGTTAAGTCACATTTGCTACTAACCAAAGTATGATGACTTAGCCAAACTTGTCATTTTTGGTGACTCCTCTTCCTCTGGTATTTCTGAGAAAATTGACCAGGCAGAGGGGCTCATCTCACTGCTGCATCAGTGCCTGTTACTGCCTCTGCCTTGGTCAGTTGAGTCCTTCAATATCAAGACCACCACTCAAGATTGGGACGTAACTGATATGATCACATTGCCCTTGCAGACAGGGGTGGCACTGCAATGCTCCCTTAGAGGATTATAGATAGTTCCCTTAACACCCACAGCAAAGCAGAGGTCCAACTACACTTCTAATGAGATTCCTAAAGACTTGAAAAGTGATGGAAGGAAATTACTGCACTCTAAAGAATGACTTACTTCTTTTTTTTTTTTTTTTTTTTTTTTTTT
>JAPYYA010005721.1:0-10526 GCA_028533165.1 Leontopithecus rosalia | reverse complement strand
GGGGTACCTGCATAAATAAAAACAGAGAGCCATGCATGGATCAGTTATGACAGTATCACGCACCATACCTACAGTTGAGCAATTCTGTACACTAGAGTTGGAACCAAAAATTGCCATTTATCTTCTCCAGAACAATAATCTACTGCCATTATTGTTCTAGGGGCCAGTTCTGAGTCTTCTGCTTCTTTCGCCTTTGTTTTGAGCCTTCATTAGGAGAATGCTATTATTTACTTTTGCTCATTCTTTAAGACTCAGGTCCCGCTGCTGGCATATAGTGATTCACAGAGTGGGGGATGGTGTGTTTGCTCTGCTCCCTTGGGTCTTAGACTTCACAACAGGCAGATTAGAAATTTCTTCTTGAAGCCCCAGGAGGAAAAACCATCTCTCTTCTCACCAATCTTCTTGTAGTCTCACAGCCTCAGTAATGTAGAGAAACTTGAAGCTTCTCTTCAAGCTCTGAAGGACAGCCTGACCAGACACTAATGTGACGTATAGTCTCTTTTCCAGTCTCTGTAGGTTGTGCTCTTGTCAGGACCTGTCTCAGCCTAATCTAAACCATAGACCCTGTATCACCAGGCCTCAGGCACTGTCTTCTCTGAAGGGCACAAGTCATACCTCAAATATGTTCTTTAATTCTTCAGGACTAAACCAGATCTGAAGGCTCAGTTGACTCCTTCTATTCATTGCCTCCTTTCCTTCCATAGCAGCTTCTTGGCTCATAGGAGGTAGACATGTTAGGCTTGACAGTAAAGGAGAGCCAAGATATTTAAAATTTGCTATTTTCCCAGAAATATCTATTATCTTAAAGATTCTTTTAATTTAAATAAAGTTTTCATTTTTGAAAGATTATCAGCTCAAAATTACAAGAGCTTTCTTTTTATCTATGTATTCATTAACCCCCTTTGTTAATGATTTCCTTCATTTGCAAGACCTGAATGTTTTTTATATTTTACTTTGCAAAGTAAAGGAAAGATGAAGCTCTAGGAATAGCAAGGAAAACTTTACCATTTACAGATGGCAGAGCAGGTTTGAGAATACTCTAACTTTGGGAATGACTACAAAGGGTGTTAATTAAGTAGCAGGTGTTTTATCACCTGTCTATTCGGAAAAAAATGTAGCACAGATGTAGAAAGCTTAAGTACATCTATAGTTTGTATAACAAAACTCTACATTCATTGGGTTCCATCTGCCACGCTAACCTCAAACCACACTTAGTGCTAACCAATTAACACCTTGATTAAGCTGTAGACCACCTGCAGCTTCAGCAATATAATGAATTCACTGACTTTTACACAAATTCATTGTAAAACCTACAATAAAACTGCATAGCAAAAAGAGAAAAAAAGATTCATGCATCATTCTTGTATTCAGACACACACACACACACACACACACACACACACCCCACACACACACACCCCACACACACATATTTACGAAGGCATGCACATCAATTTTCTCATCTCTGCTTCTCTCTTCATTTTTAAAATTTTCTTTAACAAAGGAGATTTGGCTAAATCCATTTCAGGCTTATGAACCCACTACTATAAGCAGAAAAGAATATCCTATCCTACTCCATCAACTCAAATTTGAAAAATTCCAGGGAAGAACTCCAATTTGCTTAGCCCAGTTCACATGCTATTTCTGAATAGGATTGGGCATTCTGGTTGACACCATTTAAATTGGTTGCCTAATCCTGTGGCAACAATGAAAGGATATGGTTGACAGACCCTACTATAACCATGGGGCAAAAGCAGGTGACCAAACTATAGTTAATTTGAAAAATTAATCTAAATGAACAATGTGAGACAATTGATACATGTATGTATTGTTAGAGGCATGTTAAATTCTGTCTTCATGTTTTTTTGGTAAAATCTTCATTGTTCACTTATGAATTGTGGAACAGCTTTTCCTTCCATACTGAGAAAAAACAGTGACTTCCTATCATGGAAAACTAAGAGATAAGTTAAAATAATTAAAAGACAAAAAGAGACATTTTAATAATGAATTTTGTGACACTCGACCTACTAACAGCTGACAAGATTGATTACAGAGGAGAGAGCTGAAAAAAATAGTAGACTGTTGTGATCATCTTTAGATAATGTTGTAGATGGAAGAAAGTTAATGTGGAAAGATAGGTCTGTGTTTCTGGAGAAAGGTTACACAGTGAGGGGGTAGCTAGGTGATGACTGTTGTACTCAGTCTGTCTCAATAATTGTGGTAGTTATGAATGACTTTTTTTTCAACTTATAATGGCAAAGTGCCACTTACCATTAAAAAAAATCCAGAATGCTGAAAATAAAAAATAGCAACAATTAGGGTAAAATATATTTCATTTAGCACAGCTTATTTGGTTTTATTTTATTTTGTTTATTTATTTATTTTGAGACAGGATCTCACTGTCACCCAGGCTTTAGTGCAGTGGCCTGATCACTGCTCACTGCAGCCTCAATCTTCTGGGCTCAACTGGTACTCCTACTTTAGCCTCCTGAGTAGCTGGGACCACAGGTACACACCACCATGCTGGGCTAATTTAAAATAAAATATTTCTGTAAAGATAGGTGGTTGGTTGTTTGCCCAGGCGGATCTCAAACTCCCAGCCTCAAGCAATCCTCCTGTCTCAGCCTCTGAAAATGTTGGGAGTACACTAATGAACCACTGTGTCCAAAGCACAGCTCATTTTATTAAGAAGCTCATGCAGAGCTAGTTATCCAAAACTATGAGAAGAGATTCATCCAGTTGTTGAGGGGATTCAGCATCAGGGTGCATTCTACATAAACAGGCTCAGAGACTGTCAAGTGTCATCATTCCATACCAATCCTTTTTATGAAAAGAAAGAAAAAGAAGTTCTCAAATTTTATTATGTTCTACTCTCAAGGAGAAGAATGGCAGTTTTTAGCTTACATTATTACATTTAAATTTATATAGCTGCTTTTTTACTTCTGCCCTCATAATCTTCTCTGAAAAAAATATCTTTTGTAACCTACCCTAATTGGAAATATACAGAGAAGGAAATTCTGGGAATCATAGTTTAATCTGATCCAATTGACACATATGAAGTCACTACAGTTCATGTATTTTGAACCTGAAAGCTCCACACTTCTTTTTAAGCCATATGTAATCTACAAATAAACAAAGCCATGCTCCTGACTCATATGAACACATGACATATTTCTCCTGCCTTATAACTGAACACAGACTTAGTCTTCATTCTAATGGTTTACAAAGTCCCATTTCAAAAAGTAGTTTTCTTCTTTCATCTGATTCACACTCCTTCTTTAGTACCCTATAACTTAAATAATGACATATGCACTGGTAATTACTATTAATACATTTTGTGTTAGGTGATGGGGAATAGGAAGGGGAAAAATAATAATTGTTATATATGTTTGTATTTGTGTATGTGTTCATATTCATAAGAAAAAATGTAACTAAGTATTGTAGTCTTAATTTCTGCAATTAGCCATGTGGTTGTGGTAGATACTTCTATCTACCCTTTTCTGCTACCTATTCCATTTTTCAGTGGTGGTTAACTTCCTCAGGGGAGACTATTACAGATTCTTCAGACAAGGGAAACTTAGCTTTTTTAGGCAGGAATGGAAAGAAAAGTAGGTTTAACAGAATTCAGGGATTCACTCTTCCCATTTCATCTAAATTTGCCCCATCCTAATTTTCAGGGTTCCATTTATCTCCTGTTAATGCCTCAGTTTTGAGAAGAATGATTCTGTGAGTTAGGAAATTCAATTTGTATTGTAATTCAGTCATTGTGATTAGATTTTGGGGTTGGTTTCTTTCAAGACCTTTCAAGACCTGAGGTTATAGGAGATAAGAATTTCTTTTAGGGCAGTCTTAGAACTTACCGAGATTCTTACTCAGATTCCATTTGGGAATTTAAAGCCATGAAATTATTTTCCTTTGATACGTACTAAATACTATATCAATCAGAAGTAGAATCACTAGGAACATTATACACACACACAATTTGTTACAAGGATTTGCGTATATACAATTATGGGAGCTGGTTACAACAGTCTCTGTAAATTTGTTGATTTTCGATTTGATACTGGTGCTTGAATACTCTAGGGCAGGGTCAGTCAGGAAGGAAAAAGAAGGATGTAACATAGGAGAGAGGAAAGCTAAGCTTAAGCCTGGAAATATCAGCTGAAGCCTCTGAGAACAAACTGGAGCATATGTTCATTCTACAATGTTGAAGATACGGGTTCCCTATAGGAGAAACTGGTATTTCTTTTTTCGGCAGTAACCAAAACTCTCCCAAGATCCTAGAAACTGCAGGAAGATCAGGGAAGCCTGGCCACTGCCCTGTGCAATTAGTTGAGCAGGCAGATGAGTGACATGTATTAGCAACAAAAGCTCTTGACTGTCTCAATTTCTTTCAAGACATAAAAAAACCATATGACTACTGCTTTGCTTCTTTCCTTTAAATTGCACATGAAAATGTCTCTGTGGTTCACCCTAATCTGAGATAAAAAGGGAAGGGAATTTCTGGAAATGTAATTTAACCTAGGCAAGTCCACACATTACTAAGCCACCACGTCGTATCCTTAGGTTGTTTCTAAATTGTTTAGGTGTTATGTGTATACAATTGATTCAATATTTCTAAGTTTTGTTTTAAAAATTAATTTTAATTGAGATCTATTTCTTGTAAATTCAATCATGTGGAAAGTACAAATAATGAATCAAATATAGGTTTAAGAAATTTCCACATTTCTATTAGCAGTAATACCCCAGACAACTCTCTGATAGGTCTTACATGCGTGTAATGTACTTTTGGTCTTTGACATTCCAAGGCAGCTCAATTTAATGATTTTTTCCTCCTTATTTTATTAGTACTTGTATTTCATAGTAATTAAAGGAACAGGCTCTGGTTATAGCCTAAAATCAAATGTCAGAATCACCACTTATTAGCTGTAACCCCAGGTGTACCACTTAACTGCTCTTTGCCTAGTTTTTTCCTATGTGAGATAGAGTTGCTCTAGGATTAAACTAGCTGATATTTATACAATGTTCAGAATAGTGCTTGGGATGTTATGGTCTGTATTTTCCCCATGTCGTATATACTAGGGGAGGGATTAGGATTTTTGTTTAGTTTTTTCTTGTGTTTTTTAATGAATGTTCACCAGTAATCATTCACCCAAAATTGTCACAAATACTCATGTTGGCCTTATGGATCAAGCTCTTTTAAAATGTGGTAATCATGTATAATTTTGTGAAAATGCTATAATACATACACATACACATAAGTATTCTTCCTTATCCTCATAGGAAAAAGCATGGATAAACTTCTTTCTTCTGTAGTCTCACTGTAAGTTGTGGGATTAAAGCTTGTCATAGGCTCTTTGAAACAGCAAATACTTTGACTTTAATACTTTTTCCACATTGTTCTAAGCTCTTGAGCTCATATTTGCATTTCTCCTCCCACTTTCTCCCCAATATACAGATATATATATATTAAATATATATATTATATATATTATTATATATTATATAATAATATTATATATAATAATATATATTAAATATTATATAATAATATTATATATTATATATAAAATATATATTATATAATATATATATATTAAATACCCTGGAAGATATCATTCCACTGAGATAATTTCTTGCAATTTTTAAATGTTTCATTCTAGTTTATACAGGTCAATGCCTTTGCTATGATTTTAAGCCTAAGTGCAACCTCGGTGTTTTATGAATTTCTACTTAACAAACAAAATCTATATTTGAGAAAACAATGTGTACAGTGGCAAATTCTAAGAAAATATATCCATCTCTCAAAATTGTATAAAAGGTATAGTGGCTTTGAGTTTTAAAATAGAATTCAAAGCCACTATACCTTTTATACAATTTAGAATTCTAAGTAGAATTGTAAAATAGAATCCAATTTCTCAAATTGTCCATTATTATTTTTTTCTTTGGAACTATTAATAATCACCATTTCTGATTAATTTCTGTCATATAAATCACAATCCTTGCTTTGTTTTATTTTACTTGATATGTTTTATATATAATACATACAGTTCAAATATATTTACCATTTCTTTTCCATACAATAGCTAAAGATGTATTTGACTATTGAAATGCTAAAGCCTTACTTAAATAAATTTTACATTTTTATAATACCCATTTTTACTGTTTTTTGAGGATAATTTGAAACAAAATTTGAGGATAATGAAATTTGTCATTTTATAAATATAGAAATTGATTAACTACAAAGTAGATGATTGCCGATTTGTAATTTAAGTTTGAAAGTTGGCTACATTTCTACATATCTCTGTGATAGGCAATACTTAATAATGGAGTAATAAAAATATCTTAAATTGCTTTAATCCATACATTCACTTATCTAAATATCACTAGCCTGACTCTTAAATTATTGAGAACACAACTGAAACTCCATATGCCAATGCAGAGGATTCCAAATATCTAAATAGCATGTTTCAAAACCCATCAAATAATAATTCTCAAGAAAATGTTTCAGGTAACTTGCAATTCTAATGTGCACTTGAACATAGGTTTTTTGAATGTCAGAAAATAAGAAGTAGCAATGGAAAGGAGAAAAAAGCTTTAAAAACAGGAATTCTCCTATAACCAGAAATGGCACCACTATCAATATTATATTAAATGTCAGTGGAGAAAAAAGGAATAATGCAAATACTATCAAAAATAATTAAAATTTTTTATCAGTTAAGAGAAGTTTAAAGAGCAAATAAAGAAGGATGCATTTAAAGGACCATTGTAGAGTAAAATATTTAATGTTCATAGTGATTACTGAGTCATTAGAACATACACATTAAGCATTACATTCTGATTTTAAATGGGTAGTGAAACTACTCCATATGGTACTGTAATGGTGGATACATGTCATCATAAATTTGTCCAAACCCATAGAATGCATAACACCAACAGTGAACCCTAATGTGCAAGTGTGAACTTTGGGTGATGTTGACGTGTTCATGTAGGTTCATCAATTGTAACAAATGTACCATTCTGGTGACCAATGGTGATGAGGGAGGCTGTGCATATATAGGATCACAAGGCATATAGGAAGTCTCTGCACCTTCTGTTCAATTTTTCTGTGAACCTAGAACTAATCTGAAAATTATAAAGTCTATTTAAAAAAAACTTTTTGAGCTGGATATTGGAGGCAAAAAGAAAAATAAAATGATTTATATGTAAACCCTGGGCTCTGGACCCTAGATTATACATATCTAAAAACAAAACAGAACTTTTCCTTGTCAGGCTGAAATATCTGCATTCAAAGTATTCCACTGTTTTGCCTAGTGACATTGGATGAAAAAAATTGAGGTACTTGTGTATAACTAAATCATACATTGGGGTGGTATGGTATGCTATGCTGTTGTTAGTTAGGATAACAGTAATCCTTGCAGGGATACTGATAGTAACTGAATAAGGGGCTTCTTGGATGATAATATTGTTTCTTTGATCTAGGGTTGGTCACATGGGTGTATTCGGTTGTGGGATAAGTCTTAGCTTCAAATCTGTTGTTGAATAAACTTCTTGTTCATTCCACTGGGTTGATCACATCCTATCATCTGCTTCATAATAATATAACTTAATGGTTGAAATTATAAGTGTACCTAATCCCTAATCAATATAAGTTAAATGAATAGGACTTAATTGCTTTGGAGTTAAGTTCCAATTTTATAAGTGAAAAGGAAATTGTTTTAGTTTATTTTAGCTTTGTATTAAAAAACATACAATTGTTTGGAGATTCTTATGGAATTTCCTAGTCGTTTCAATGCAGTATTTCCGGTGGTTTTTGAAACAAAATGTGGTTACAGGGCACTTGTTTTGGCTCTGTAATTCTTGATGTCTAATAGTTAGTCTTCATTCAAGATAAAATGTCTTAGATACTGTAAATTTTCTTCTCTGACTGAATATGCTACCATAGACTACAGTGAGTATCTTTAAGAAAATACAGTTGCTTCAAAAGCTCATCCTGCTGTTATGCACAAGTACTAATTGTTTTGATGTGTGCCATTTTTATCATGACTAGAATCACTCATGGAATAGACTTGCTCCTTTTTACCTCAATGATTGTCAAAGGTGTAAGGCCGTGTAGTAATCATGAGGCCATGTAGGACTCATGTTAATTTATGCCATGCTCATTTTGTTTTCCTGGTGGGCAAGGAAAAAACCTAGACCTTCATATTTGTGGTTTTACTCAACTATCAGAAAAGCCCACATGAATTATGCAGACACTGATTTGGTTGCAGTTCATTTATAACTTATGAGCAAATTATATTTCTAGTAATAAAAATATTCTGTAATTTGTAGAATCTCAATATTTTATATGCTTCAAAATTCACAGTTGAATTTCAGAAATTTGTACTTTAAATCTATATATTAGAAAGAACGTGGAATAGTTCATGGAGGATCTCTGAAATCTCAGAAGTATCTGTTCAATATCAAAGAAATAAATGGCAGCTACAGTTTAAAGTTAAACTTAAATAAGACCTTTTCTCTGCCTGTCTAAACTTTTCATTTCTTTAGATCTTGATGTTATTAGAATGTAAATATTCTCCAACTTCATTTCACTGAAATTTTCATGTATTCAACATGATAAAATTTTTTCTTTTAAAGTCTTTAAAATACTTTCATGACCTATGCTGGTCTTTTCATTTTTACCAAGGCAGAGTTTGTTAGGTTTATGCTTTCTGTTTCCATATCAAGTTTTATTCATGTTAAAAACTTAAAAATTAACGAATTATGTAAAGTGATAAGTATAAGTGAATTCATGAACATGAATATATTATATAACTGGCTGGACTTTAAACATATATAAATATGTACTTTTTAAACTACCTCCATAAAGGTACTTAATTTCTTTTTTCCTCATTTCCCTTCTGTAAAATGGGTATATAATAATATACTTAAAACCTCAGCACAGTGCTTGACACATAAGAAGTGCTCCTTGAGCATTGACTGTATTGTTATTTTACAGTGTTATTACATATTTGTTGCTGTATATGGTAGTTTTCAAAACATGATTGTTTAATGGCTGTGGTGAATCAAAGGAAAAAAATGATTTAGAGGCTAATTTGAAGTAAAGCATAAAGTGTGCTCTTTCAAATTTTTATGTTTTTATGAAAGCTTTGGGTGCTTTTAGCAACTTTGGAATTTCTTTCAGCAGTGTGTTCTTGCATAGTTTCAGAGTTTTGAATCTCTTCCTTGGGAAAATTTTTGCAGAAAGGAAGATAATGATCATCAAAATGTTGTGATTTTAAATATCCTCTTAAAACCAAAGTTCCCCTTAATAATGGTTTACTGTTACAACCTAATCTCTGTAAAGACAGAAAAGATACAGTCCACATTTATGCTAGCTTCTTTTAAAATATTTTAGAAAAAAGAAACAGAAGAATGATTAGTAGAGGTTTCCATTTTCCACTGATAAAACATGGAGAATGAGTCTTTCCACCTGTAGTTTTTCCTATGACTGTTTCTTTAAATGTGGTATACTGTGTGATTTAACTACTCAAAATCCATTCTAAATCCCTTTCTCCTTTGTCTTTCTTACTTTTCAGCACAAGAAGCTTAAATTACTGATTTCTCAGACTTCCTTGCCTCTAGGTTTACTCTAACTCATGCAACAGAATTCTGCTCATGAGGAGAGCTTTCCCTCCTGAATAAAAAGGCCTTAGATCACCAGGAGAAAATTCTATGCCTTTTCTCTTTCTTCTGAATTAAAATCTTACAAGACTACTTTTCCAGTCTCATCGTAAGCCCTCCTGTTCTTCTCTTACTGGCTGGTACACTCCACTTTTTGCTTAAAAATGTACCCTGTGCCCAGAACACTCTCCTCAGCAATCCTCCCCTTTTGGTATCGACCTACTCCTTTCTTCCTCATAATGTAGACTCACCTTTCCCAACTTATCCAACTAGATCAGGCTCCCTCTCTTATATATTATTCCTGTGTAGTCCTCATCACGTTTTAGGTATATGATGAAATATCTGGCTACAAGCCACAAGCAGCAGGGACATCTATCTTGTTTATCTCTGTACCTTAAAGAGCCTTAATGAGCCAGTTATCATGGGACAAGTACTGTTCTAAGTGCTTTACATGCTGTCACTCAGGCTCTGTTCATTACAATGTCTTACTTTATAGGTGAGGCAATTGAGGGTAGTGAGAAGTGAAGTCATGTATGGGTAGCAGAGCTGGATCAAATGTAAATAGCTTGCACCAGAGGGTTTGTTCTTTTTTTTTTTATTTTGGAGAATACTTATCTCTTTTTTTCTTTTTTTATTGCATTTTAGGTTTTGGGGTACGTGTGCAGAACGTGCAAGATAGTTGTATAGGTACACATATGGCAATGTGTTTTGCTGCCTTCTTCCTCTTCTCCCACATTTGGCATTTCTCCCCAGGCTATCGCTCCCCCGGTCCCCCCCCACTGTCCCTCCCCTATTACCCCCAGATGACCCCAGTGTGTAGTACTCCCTTCCCTGTGTCCATGTGTTCTCATTTTTCATCACCC
>JAPYYA010005720.1:0-10527 GCA_028533165.1 Leontopithecus rosalia | reverse complement strand
GAGTCAGGAGGAAAGGGCCAGAATCACAGAGGGTGCCCCCTACTGCGGGAGAATCAGGCCAGGAGTCGGCAACAAAGGAGCCGACACTCCTCTACTGAGAAGTCCGTGGTCAAAGGGGCAAGGAAAAAAGCACAACGGAAGCGTAAGGATCCACTCTGATGTGAAGGATCATCACAAGCCCAACTACCCCTGCCAGCCTCGGTGTGTCACTACTGGCCACCTGTTGGCAGCAGCAGCCAGGAGCAGAGACAGGTGCTCCAGAGCCCGCCTCCTGGTGATGGCCCAGGAGAGAAGCCCATGGCGAGGCGCTGTCCACACAGATGTTCTCCCTGTCCAGACTGCCTCCCAGCATGCAGACCAAGGCTGCGGGACATGGCTGCACCCATCACAAGGATCCCTCGTGCTCCTAACGTTCCTGAGAGTGTCCTCAATGAAACTGAAGGGGAAGAGGTTCTAGCAAAAAGTGTCCCTGCCTGGACTGACCCACAGGCAACACCACACTCAATGCTGAAGACTGGAGGCTTCCCAGGGTCAAAGACAAGAGGATATCTGTGATTCAATGTGGTAAAAACAAAACGCAGGCACTAGGCTGGAAAGGAACCGTTGTTTCCGCAGCGTAGGGGTGACCACGTTCGCCTCGCACTAGACTGGAAAGGAAAGATAACACGATCTCATACAGAAAATACTAAGGAATCCGCTAAAAATCTATTCGGACTAAAAAATTAGTTCAGCCAGGCTGCAGGATACAAGAGCAATACGTATCAACTGAGAATGATTCAACAAAAGTATAAAACTTATACTCTGAGAGCTACTAAAATTGTTGAAACAAATTAAAGAAGACCTCAATCAATGGACAGACATCCCACGTTCAGGTGTCAGGAGACTGAACACCATTTAAACGCCAGTGTCCTCCAAAATGATCAGCACATTGACGAATCCCCGACAAAATCCCAGCTGACTTTGGCAGAAACTGACAAGCTGATCCTAAAGTTCATGTGGCCATTCAAAGGACTTCGAACAGGCAACGTGACACTTGCAAAGGAGCAGGTAGAGGACTCACACTGCCTGATTTCAAAACTGACTGCAAAGCTTCGGTGTCCTGAACAGTGGGAATGGGTGCAAGCATCATGCAGTCACTGAGCCAAACTGAGGATCCAGAAATAAACCTTCAGGTTTGTGGCCAACTGATTTTCAAGAAGGGCACCAAGAGGACGCCAACTGGGAAAGCACAGTGTTTTCAACACCTGGTCCTGAGAAAACTGGGTGTCCACGTGCAAGAGTGAAGGTAGGCCCTCGTCTCACATCACACGCAAACATTAACTCAACACGGAGCAAAATCTCCAGGTAAGGGCTGAAGCCACAGAACTCCATAACCCGCTAAGCACCGATCTTCACGACTGGGACTGCATTAGGCAATATCTGTTAATTACACCAAAAGCACAGGGATCAAGAGACCAAATAGATAAACTGGAACCATCAGAACTTAAAACATTTCTGCTGCAAAGGATACCATCGAAAAACAGAAAGCAAAAGAAAATGAAAAGAACACATGAAATAGCTGAAAATTTCTTATAAATCATCCATCTGATAAAAGACTTGTACCTAAAATACTTAAAGAACTTTTTCAACTATAATGAGACAAATAACCCAGCAGGCATTTCTCCAGTTTGTCAACTGGCACTTTTACAAAACGCAATGAGAAGGTCACTACAACATCCACCTGCCTTAAATGTGTTGTTTCTGACCAGCAACCAACAGCTGCGGACCCTGCAGGGCCCAGTGAGCTCACCCCAGCAGCCCTGGCAGAGTCTGCAGGACACCCAGGAGGGGACTCAGGGCACAATTCCTCCTGGAAGGCAGCCTGGGACAGGCGTGCAGGGTGACCAAGTGGCAGGCCATGAGGCCCGTGGCTGAGTCAGCGCCCCCACCCCAGCACCACCACCCCCACCTCTGGGACCTGCCGCATGCTCAGCAGCATCCGCGGTGGGAAATACCGTTCTGCAGGGTCTGCGCTCTTGACTCCTTCCCCAGATTCACGTGGAAGCCGCCGCCCAGAGTCGGGGTTTTGCCAGCACCTGGAAACACAAAAGAGATGAGCCAAACCCTGGAGAAGATCTGCATTTACAGCCCTCACAACATCCACAAACACAAAGTGAGAGCAAAGCAGGGTCAGCACTCGTGGGGGAAGCAGCAGGTGGGCCCCGGCCCCCCATCACTAAGCCCCAGTGGGGGAAGTGTCACTCGCTCTGCACAGCCAGCAGGATTAAGGGTGGGCCAGCTGCACTTCCTGCATTTTCTAACCATGTCCCTGACACACTGCCAGTACAGAGTGGATGCTGCCACACAGCTGCCAGGCTAGAGCACAGATCTGCCTCCAAACCTCCGCAAGCGGTGCGCACAGGATGGGCTGCCCTCCCTCCCCGTGCCCCAGGCCAGCCCACCCAGATGCCACTCTTACACAGTGACCAGTGTAAGTGCATCCACCTCCCTGCTGCACTGCAGGCTCTGGGGACACAGGGGCCGTCCCGTGTGCCCAAAGGCACTGCAACCAGCCAGTCTGTAGAATGCCCCATGCCTCGGCCCACCCACGCGCAGGGTGGCTACAGCTGAAACTGCTGGGCACTCTGCTCTGGAGCTCTGCCAACTGACAGCAAGCCCAAGACATCCCCACACGCTGCCCTGCAGGGCTCCGGGGTTGAGACCTGGGCCTGGTACTTCTGGAAACACCAGGTGGACATTCGCATTGTTCACCAGCCTCTCAAGCTCAAGCACTGCAGCCTGATCTTCCAACGAGCACGGCAAGGTGAAGACTGAGGCAAGGCCCCAGGCATACCCAAAGGTGGGGGAGCAGGATAGGGTCCCCCCGCCACCCCACAGGTGTCAGCCCTCAGTGGACAGCACAGGAGCCAGCGCATGTATGTCAGAGCAGATACAAGGACTGGATGCTACTGAATCAGGGGACACACGGACAACCACCGCCTCGCGGGGAAAGGCAAGTGTGCAGGGCCTGTCGGAGGACAATGGAAGGACGGGATGCAGACACAGAAAGCCAACTGCTGGAGCCTCGGGACAGCCCTTCCGGGAAAAGCACAACGGCAGGGACCTCAGGGTCACCCAGGGGCAGCCAGCAGCATAGACAAGCGAATCCCAAACAAATACTAACAAGATTCTTTAAAGACCCCAGTAAAATGATTCTAAAGTTCAGCTGGAAACAAAAAGGAAAAGAGCAGCCAAGAAAGTTTTGGAGAGAGCAAGGGCAGCTCTGGGTCTAGCCGGGAACTGAGAGCTGAACAGGGTCAGGTAGTGCTCCACTTCCCCCGGTGGCAGCAGAGGCAAAGCTCTGGCCTCCTTCAGGCTGAGGCCCAGAGCCGGCCTCCTAGTGGGTAAGGTGGCCACAGGGCCAGCCGGCAGCAGGGGCAGTGGCACTGAGCACAGGCCTCTCCAGCAGAGGTGGTGCTGGGAAGGGACAGTGCCTGGAGACTGCCTGGGCGGTCACACTGGGATCTGTGTACTAGTTTTCTGTGGCTGCCATCAAAACTGCCACAAACCTAGTGGCCTACAAGAAGCTAGAGCAGTGACCAGGTGTGGTGGCTCATGCCTGTGGTCCCAACACTTTGGGAGGCCAGAGCAGGAAGACTGCTTAACCCAGGAGTTCAATACCAGCCTGGGCAACACAGGGAGACCCCATCTCTACAAAAAACAAAAAATTAACTGGGTGTGGTAGTGCCTGCTTGTGGGCCTACTACTCAGGAGGCTAAGGTGTGGGAGGATCGCCAGAACCCAGGAGGTCACAGCTGCAGTGAGCTGTGATCGTGCCACTGCAGACCAGCCTGGGTGACAGAATGAGACCCTGTCTTGAAAAAAAAAAAGAAGCTAGAACAGGCCAGGCATGGTGGCTCACACATGTAACCACAGCAATTTGAGAGGCTGAGGCAGGAAGACTGCTTGAGCCCAGGAGTTCAAGACCAGCCCAGGCAACCCAGCAAGGCCCCAACTCTACAAAAAGAAAAACTTGGCGGGGTATGGCGGGGTTTAGCGGGGCATGCCTGTGATCCCAGCTACTTGGGAGGCTGAAGCAGGCAGATCGTCTGAGTCCAGAAGGTGGAGGCTGCAGTGACCTGTGACGGCACCACTGCGCTCCAGCCTGAGCAGCACAGTGAGAACCTGTCTTGAAAAACACAAAAATAAAGAGTAGCTGGAGCTGGTCACAGGGGTGTCTGCTTGTGGGGGCTAGAGAAGACCTGGGGCAATCTCTGCTCACCGCAACCTCTGCCTCCCGAGTTCAAGCAATTCTCCTGCCTCAGCCTCCAGAGTAGCTGAGATTAAAGGCATGTGCCACCATGCCCAGCTAATTTTTTGTATTTTTAGTAGAAATGGGGTTTCTCCATGTTGGTCAGGCTAGTCTCGAACTCCTGACCACAGCTAATCCACCCATCTCAGCCTCCCAGTGTGCTAAGATTACAGGCGTGAGCCACACACCTGGGTACATCACTGTTATTCTAATTAGTATATATAATGCTTTTAATAAATAATTCATATCATATTACATTAGAAAAAGGACGCTGAGCAAGGTATAAAAAGCCCCTGAAGCCCCACCTTCAAAGAACAGGGACGTTGTGTGGCCTCCACTCTAGCCACGTTTCCCTGCCTCGGTAGAGTGGGCGCCAGGCATGCTAACAGAGCAGGCCAGCAGCAAGACGCCATGCTAGACTACAGTGACAACTTTGATTCTGGCTGTGCTTCATGCAGTGTCCTCATTCCTTGAGCCATGCTCATCAGCATGCACCACAACGCAATGCAAAGCTCCACGCTCCACCTGCCACCCCTGCCCTCCCTCCTCCTCCTCCATCACTCTCTCTCCACGTCACACCCCAGGACCTCCATTTCCTGTCCCTGTATTGTCCTCCCTGTCCCCCCACACTACGGTCACTGTCCCTGGGGCCACGCTGCTGCACCTGCTCTGGGAGCACCTCCTGGCTTCTGCTGCCCCCACACCCTGGTCTGTGCACACCTGCAGGCACACGCGCAGGACACGTGAACGGTGCGAACCCTCAGCCCACCAACCATGGGGAGGCTGAAGAGGAAAGCCTCAGTGCCACCTCCGGCTGAAACTGCCTCGATGCTTCTACCTCTGAAACGTTTGATATTTTCCATAGCACGTTTCTATAACAAAAAATACAGTTCCCATTAGCTGGAACTAACGTGTGGAAGGGGCGGGTCTTGTGGGGCCTGGCCGAGACTGCCCCCCTGTGGACATCGGGGAGGACCTGCGGTTCCACCAGAGCCAGAGGAGGTCAAGAGCCAGCCATATCCCATACCCCGGACCAGACAGAAAGGCGGGCTGTGCCCGGAAAGGCCAAGCAGAGCACCGTCATCCACTTCACTCCAGGATTCTTCCAACATGGGAAAGCAATAACCTGCAATGCTCACGAGCTCAGTTAACTTAACTGGGGCCGGGCTGGGTGGCTCACGCCTGTAATTCCAACACTTTGGGAAGCTGAGGTGGGCGGATCACCTGAGCTCAGAAGTTCAAGACCAGCCTGGCCAACCTGATGAACCCCATCTCTACTAAAAAAATATGAAAAAAATTAGCCAGGCGTGGTGGTGTACTCCTGTAGTCTCAGCTACTCAGGAGGCTGAGGCAGGAGAATCGCTTAAACCCAGGAGGCAGAGGTTGCAGTGAGCTGAGACTCCATCTCAAAAACAAACAAACAAAACACTTAACTGGAGACTTTCTACTGCTGCTGTGAAACCCTTTTTTTTTTTTTTTTGAGTTGAGTCTCGCTCTGTTGCCCAGGCTGGAGTGCAGTGGTGCAGTCTCAGCTCACTGCAACATCCACCTCCCGGGTTCAAGCAATTCTCCTGCCTCAGCCACCTGAGTAACTGGGATTACAGGCGCGCGTCACCATGCTGGACTAATTTTTGTATTTTTAGTACAGACGGGGTTTCACCGTATTGGCCAGGCTGGTCTCGAACTCCTGACCTTGTGATCCGCCCGCATTAGCCTCCCAAACTGCTGGGATTACAGGCCTGAGCCACCACACCCAGATGAAATTTTTTTTAAGAGACAGAGTCTGGCTGGGAGTGGTGGCTTATGTCTGCAATCCCAGCACTTTGGGAGGCTAAGGTGGGTCGATCACCTGAAGTTAGCAGTTCAAGACCAGCCTGGCCAACATGGAGAAACATTGTCTCTACTAAAAATGCAAAAATTAGCCAGGCGTAGTGGTACATGGCCAGGCGTGGTAGCACAAAACTCTGTCTCCAAAAGAACAAACAAAAATAAGAAAACATTAGCTAGGCACCCAGGTGCAGTGGCTCAAGCCTGTAATCCCAGCACTTTGGAGGCCGAGGCGGGTGGATCACGAGGTCAAGAGATCGAGACCATCCTGGTCAACATGGTGAAACCCCATCTCTACTAAAAATACAAAAAATTAGCTGGGCATGGTGGCGCGTGCCTGTCATCCCAGCTACTCGGGAGGCTGAGGCAGGAGAATTGCCTGAACCCAGGAGGCGGAGGTTGCGGTGAGCCGAGATCGCACCATTGCACTTCAGCCTGGGTAACAAGAGTGAAACTCCGTCTCAAAAAAAAAAAAAAGAAAACATTAGCTAGGCATGGTGGTATGTGCCTGTGGTCCCACCTATCTGGGAGGCTGAGGTGGGAGGATCCCTTGCCCAGGAGGCTGAGGCTTCAGTGAGCCATGATGGTGCCACTGTACTTCAGCCTGGGTGACAGAGCAAGACCTCTTTTTTTTTTTTTGAGACAGAGTTTCTCTCTTGTTGCCCAGGCTGGAGTGCAATGGTGCGATCTTGGCTCACCGCAACCTCCATCTCCCGGGTTCAAGCGATTCTCTTGCCTCAGCCTTCCCCGTAGCTGGTATTACAGGTGCTCACTACCATGCCTAGCTAATTTTTGTATCTTGGGGGTTGTTTTGTTGTAGTTTTTGCAGAGATAGTCTCACTGTGTTGCCCCTGCTGGTCTCAAATTCTTGACCTCAAGTGATCCTCCCACCTTGGTTTCCCCAAATCCTGGGATTACAAGCATGAGCTACCACACCTGGCTGGAAACTTCTTTTAAGGGGAGATACCTGTAGGAGGCCTGGCTGGGCAGTAACAGATGGAGAGGAATGCAGGAGTCCCACAGCTGAGTGCCCTAAAGAGGCTGGACCAGAGTGCAGTGTATCCCTGAGTGCTAAGGACGGGGTCCCAGGAACACAGGGTGTGTGCCTACTGGTGGGGCTGGATGCAGCAGCTTCAGACATCTGGGCAGCATTGACAAGCAGGCCAAGCATGGCAGCCCACACCCTCTTCTCCAGCGCAGACCCTTCCCCCAGGCCCAGACCCTTCCCCAGGCCCAGACCCTTCCCCAGGCCCAGGCCCTTCCCCCAGGCCCAGACCCTTCTCAGGCCACTGCTGAGGAGCTGCTTTTGTAGCGATTACAATTTGGTTATGAAAAACAGGACGTGTGTCACACTGCAGGCTAACCAGCGGCTTCCTCTCTCACCCAGATGCCAACAGGACAGAATGCACCCTGTCTCCTGCCTGGAGAGCTGTTTCCTGAGAGCAGGTGCCTTCAGCCACAACTTAGGGTTCTGAGGGCCACAGGGCAGAGGCAGAAGCCCAGAGGCTTCCACCCTCAGGACAAGAGCCCCGCCAGGAGGCCAGGCCCACGCTCAGACCCCCAGGCCGCAGGCCCCACCATGTCGCAGGCAGAGGCTGGCTGGTCACAGCCTTCTGAGGCAAAGGGAGCTCCTCAGCAGGCGAGGGCAGCTCTGCCTCCGGAGCCCCTCTCCAGGGCCAGTGCCGGGTGACATGGTGCCATCAGTCACAAAGCAGGTCTGGCTGCATCATGACCCCAAATGGAAAACAGCAGCACTCACAGACCCGGGCTTCAAAGGCCTAAGTGTGAAGACCCTGCAAGCTTTGAGTATGGGAAACACTCCCCACCCCCACAAGTTCCGGTGGCACTGAAGTGTGCTGCTCCCTGCACAGGAGGACAAGGGAACCCCGCAAGCAGGAGCCCGGGTTGCCTGGCATGGGGGTTCCCAGGTGCTCAAGCTCCCACCTGGGCGGCAGGGGCATGGGTGCCATCACCATCAGCTGCTGGCAGAGGGAAGCCCCAGGGCACATGCGGCACGGGACACTGATGTGGGCCCACCTTGCCTCGGTGGAGCGGACGGCCTCCTCAGGGCACTGCCAAGACCCCAGGCCAACGGCCCCCAACTCCACCACCTGCCTGGTCCCTCCAGCCACACTGAGCCTCAGTCCTCACACACCGCCCCCTTCTCTCTGCACAGTCAATGCTTGGGCAGGCCCCGGGACGATGGAAGACTGGCGTGGTTTCCCCAGCCAGGCCTGGCTCCTGAGGTCAGGGCCCTCGTGGGACTCTCCTGAGGCCTCTGGCCACCTGCTCTGATGCCTTAGTTAAATATTCCAGAGTGAACTGCGAGGCTGAGTCAGGCTTAGTTCTCAATTAATAAGCCAGACTCCTAGGAAAGATCATGGCCTTGGGACCTAGAAAATGACAGCTCAAAGAGAGAGCTCAGCTTTCAGGATGAAGCTGGAGCAAGGGGTAGTCGGGGCCTACTTATGTGCCAGGGAAACTGAGAAGTCCCCAAGGCTTCCAGCCCTGTGTGATCACCGCTGTGACAGGGAGGGTGGATGCTGGGTGGGCGCCTGGAGAGCCTGCCTGGGAGACAGAGGGGCTGCCCAGAGCAGCTGATACCCTCTCTCCTCCCCCCTCTCCTATCCCCTCTCTCCTCCCCCTCTCTCCTCCCCCCTCTTCTATCCCCTCTCTCCTATGCCCTCTTTCCTCCCCCCTCCCCCTCTCTCCTACCCCTTCTTTCCTCCCCATCTCTCCTCCCCCTCTCTCCTACCCCCTCTCCTCCCCCCTCTCCTCCCCCTCTCTCCTACCCCTTCTCTGCTCCCCATCTCTGCTCCCCATCTCTCCTCCCCCTCTCGGCTCAGACACAGCCTGGGCCAGTCCCCAGGGGCTAAGAACCTGCTGCCTCGAAGAGCTTCCCCCAGGGCCACCACAGATGGTTGCTGGGCCTGCACCTCCCTTGAGAGAGTGTGCCTGGGCTCAGAGGCGTCTCGGGGCTGCCTGACAGCGCTGGCTCTGAGCCTGTTCTGACAGCACACAGGTGACAGACTTCCAGCTCTGCACTGCTCCACACCGCCATCCTCCCCAGCAGGGCACAGGGAGGACAAGGCACCCTCCCCAGGCCCGGACGCACTTAGCACTGTGCCTGCCAGGAAGCCCCGCGTCTGCTGCCATGATAACTTGCTCAAATTACTGTTGTTATCACCCCGACAGGCATCAAAGTCTTGGCAACTGTGACACAGCTGCAAACTCCATGCCCAGCAGTCCTAGGAAGACACCCCAAGGGTCTGAGCACGGAAGACAACGGGGAGGGAAGAGTGGGAAAGGAAACTCGATGGGACCCAAAGCCAGTTCTTAGAAAAGACCAAAAACTGACCTACTTCTAGCAAGAGGGCAAAGGGAAAAAAGACACAAAACACCAACATCGGGGAAAAAAAAAGGGAGCCATGATGGACCCCACAGGTATCACAAGGATAAGGGAATGCCTCAGACAACTCTCTGGGTAAATGCACCAACTAGGTCAAGTGGGCCGATCCCTCACAACACACGCGGCCGACTCACCCCAGTGAGACAGAGCATCTTAAATACAACCAGAACCTCAGCAATGGAAGAAGCCGAAACCTCAAAGAAGAATCTTCTGAGAAAGAAACCTCTGGGCCCAGATGGCTACCCCGGCGAATTCTACCAAACATTTCAAAAAGAAAGAACACCAACTCTACACAATCTCTTCCAGAAAACAGAAGAGGAAGCATTTCCCAACCCACTCCATAAGGAGCAGGACCTTGATACTCCAGACAAAGCCACTACAGGAAGAACCACAGCCCGATATCCCATGCAAGCATCAACAGGAATCCTCAAGAAAACAGCAGAGGCCACGCAACGCAGCTCACACCTCTAATCCCAGCACTTTGGGAGGCCGAGGTGGGAGGATACCTTGAGGCCAGGAGTTCGAGACCAGCCTGAGCAGCAAAGCAAAATCACATCTCTACAAAAAAAAAAAAAAAAACACTGGCGTTGGCTCATGCCTATTATTTGATTTGAGAGACCAACGTGAGAGAATCACTTGCGCCCCAGGAGTTCAAGACCAGCCTGGGCAACATGGCAAAACTCCATCTCTATAAGAAAAATATAAAAATTAGCTGGGTATGGTGGTGCACACCTGTAGTCCCAGCAACTCAGGAGGCTGAGCTGGGAGAATCACTGGAGTCCAGAAGGTTAAGACTGCAGTAATGGCCGGGCGCGGTGGCTCAAGCCTGTAATCCCAGCACTTTGGGAGGCCGAGGCGGGTGGATCACGAGGTCAACAGATCGAGACCATCCTGGTCAACATAGTGAAACCCCGTCTCTACTAAAGATACAAAAAATTAGCTGGGCCCGGTGGCGCGTGCCTGTAATCCCAGCTACTCGGGAGGCTGAGGCAGGAGAATT
>JAPYYA010005719.1:0-10527 GCA_028533165.1 Leontopithecus rosalia | reverse complement strand
TCCAAAACCCGTTCAATCAGATGAACATAGCAATCTGCCCTCCCAAGTCTCAAATTGCCGGTTTAACAGGGCACCCAGACCCGTGTGTTTTGTGCGTCATGCTGCTGCAGTGGCGCTGGCTGCCTGGCCGCGCCAGCGGAGAGTGCTGCACTTGAGTTCTGAGTGCCTTTTACACCTGGGCTTTTCCCCCGCTCTGTGGGCTATAAGGATCCATCTGAAAATGCAGTGTTTGCTTTCCCTCTGCGTCTTGACTGAGAGCTGCAGTGGTGAGTTGCTTCTAGAGCGCCATCTTCCTCCCCAGCCACTCCTCATTGTTTTTTTCATGTCTTTAATCCATTTTGATTCGATTTTTGTGCATGATGAAAGGTATAGGTCTAGTTTTATTCTTATGCATATGATTATCCAGTTATCAGCAACATATATTGAAAAGACTATTCTTTCTCCATTATACGTTCTTGGCACCTTTGTTCAAGATGAGTTGTTTGTAAGTGTATGGATTTATATCTGGGTTCTCAATTGTTTCATTGGTCTATGTGTCTGTACCATGCTTTCTTAGTTAGTATAGATTTGTAGTAAATTTTTAAGTCAAGTAGTGTGATACCTTGTTCTTTTTGCTCAGGATTATTTTGGTTATTTGGGTCTTTACTGGTTCCATATAAGTTTTAGAATTACTTTTACTATTTCTGTGGAGAATGCCATTGGTATCTTGATAGGAATGGAATTTAATCTATAAATTGCTTCAGGTAGTATTGTCATTTTGACAATATTAATTATTCCAATTCATGAGAATAGATCCTTTTTTTTTGGTGTCCTCTTCTATTTCTTTCATCAGATGTTTATAGTTTTCCCATTATAGATCTTTTACTTCTTTGGTCAGATTGATTCCTAGGTATTAATAATTGTTGTAGCTATTGTAAATGGGGTTGTTTTCTTGATTTCTTTTTCAAATGATTTGCTGTTGGCATATATTAATGCTACTCAGTTTTGTGTGTTGATTTCGTGTCCTGCAACTTTACTGAATTTATCAATACTAACAGTTTTTTGGTGGAGTCTTTAGGTTTTTCTAAGTATAAGACCATGTTTTCTGCAAACAAGACTAATTTTACTTCTCCCTTTCCAGTTTGGATGCTGCATTTCTCTCTTGCTTAATTGATCTGGCTAAGACTTTCATTATCATATTGAATAATAGCAGCTAAGTGGCCATCATTGTCTTGTTTGAGTCTGGCCATAACAGATGCTGGTTAGGATGTGGAGAAAGGGGAATCCTCATACATTGTTTATGGGAATGTAAATTAGTACAGCCACATTGGAGAACTATATGGAGGTTCCTCAACAAACTAAAAATAGAACTATTGTACAATCCAGCAGTTCCACTACTGAATATATATTTAAGAGAAAGGGAATCAATATATCAAAGAGATATTTGCATTTTGATGTTTATTGCAGCACCATTCAAAATAGCCAAAATATGGAGTCAGTCTAAGTGCCCATCAACAGATGAATGGCTAAAGAAAATACTGCATATATATATATATATATATATATATATATATATATATATATACACACTGTGGAATATTATTCAGTCATTAAAAAAAAAGATGAAAGTCCTATCATTTGCAGCAACTTGAATGGAACTAGAAGCCATTATGCTAAGTGAAATAAATCAAGCACAAAAAGACAAATATTTCACGTTGTCATTCATATGTGGGAGCTAAAAACATGTATCTCATCAAGATAGAAAGTAGACTGGTGGTTACCAGAGGCCAAGAAGGAGACAGGGCAGGAAAAAAGGAAGAAAAAATAATATAAATGAATTTTTACCATTGAACAATATACCTAAAAATAGTAAGAGTGGTAAGTTTTATGTATTTTACCTCAATAAAAAATGAATTCAGAAAAGAATTTGACCTTTTACATGTTTTCATCCAGTGAAATTTGCGTGTGTCTGTGTCTGTGTCTGTGTGTGTGTGTAATTATTCTGACTTCCAGTTAGGCTGTAAGATAAATGAGAATAAAGGAAGCTTAATTTATTTTTCACTTGAGTGATTATGATTTTAGGAGAGGTTACACATTTATCCACAGACCTCACTGTTACAAATCATCCTAAACAATCAAAGTAATCGGAATTTTTTCCAGTTGTTTTCTCTTGCAACATCGTTGTTATACTTTGCCTGTCATAGTAAAACAAGTCTAAACTGGCTTAACCATTAATTGCTAGCTTCCAACTAGCAATCTTCATTTTTGTTAGACAAGATAGACTAGATAATGCAATGATTAAAAAAAATTTTCAGTGGCAAAAAATAACAAAAGTTTATTTTATTTTTTGAAACAGGGTCTCACTCTGTCACCCAGGCTGGAGCGCAGTGGCACAATCTTGGTTCACTTCAACCTCCACCTCCAGGGTTCAAGCAATTCTTGTGCCTCGGCCTCTCCAGTAGCTAGGATTACAGGTGCACACCACCATATCCAGCTAATTTTTGTATTTTTGGTAGAGATGGGGTTTCATCATGTTGGCCAGGCTGGTCTCAAACTCCCAGCCTCATGTGATCTGTATGCCTTGGCCTCCAAAAGTACTGGGATTACAGGTTTGAGCCACCACGTCGGACCACAAAAGTTTTTTTTCTTGCTACTTGTTCATGAAAGGTCATTCAGGGACTCTGCTCCTATGTCACTGTGATCTTTATTCCAAGACCCAGACCGAGAGACTGGACTCTACCAGATAAGGAGGTAGAGAGGAGAAAAGGGGGATGGCAAAGCATGTGCTGGTTCTTAAGGACTCTATCAGTAGCTGAAATTGCATTGGATAAAGCAGATCTCATGATCACATCTAGATTTAAAAGGCTAAGACATATAATCTTTCCTTAGGAAGGAACATGGAATACTGTCAAGCAATAACATAGTCTACAACTACATTTAACTAGAGTGCTACCTTTTACAGAATGACTCTTCAGAGATTATGTCCCCAAGATAAAATTTCATTAGCATAACTGTTCCCCATCGCAGCATATGTGAGCTTCATCCTACACCAACACTGTCTTTGCTCCGCTTCCACCTGCTCTTGCTTGAACCTCCTGCTTCAGCCTCCCTGCCTTCTCTTTGCTTCTAGCCTCATCTTGGCTTGTGATGCCTTAGTTTATCCAGTTTAATTAGTCTCTGATCTACTGAGCCCTGTTTTGGATTATGTCTTGTCTCCTTTCTGGCTCAGCACAATACAGCTGTCTATTTAGCATGTTGCTCTTCTCATGCTGCTCCAGAACTGTAGATCATTCCTAATTGGCAATGGCACAGTCTGACATTTCCAGATGTACTCCTGTGTCCTGGCTCCAGTCCTAATGAATCGGTTATTACAGCCAGTACCTCACAGGAGCCATACCATCCCAGGACACATAGTATTATCATTGCAATTTTATATCCACATAGACAAGATGTGAGGAGGTTAAGTTATTTACCCAGGAACACAGAGATGACATTGAAAACATTTTTGCCCACTTCTCACTCTTCTTCAGTGTCTACATAAAGAACCAGGGCACATGTCCTCGGGACCTCTGGGGGCTCTGTCATGGAAAACAAATAAAAAATTTTAAAAAACATGGCAGATCTCAACATAACTCAAAGTTTGATAGGAGCCTCTGGAAGAGCAACAACATTCATTTCTCAGTGAGTGGAGAAGGTGGATGTGGACATTGAAAGAGATTGCATCAGCTTTGGAGTCTGAGAATTGTCTCTCTGGTCTGCAGAAATGTTCCAGTAGAGTAGATGAAGATTAAGTGTGGCCTGGGTGAGTATGACAGGTGGGTGGCAGGGAGGGAGCTTGATCTCCACTATCAGGCAACCATTCCTTGGGGCTGAGATCGTTACAGAAAAGTTATTTAGGAGGTTCTTTTTCATATTTCTGACCTACTAGCAATATCCAAGAATAGATTAGTAATTAGAGACTGTTTTTGTTTGTCTCCTCTGTTTCTCCTGTGCCATCTTTTGCTGTTTCATTGCTTTCTTCTGACCGGATAGTACCTCTGAAATCCTTCTTCTCACCACCCTAATCTTCACCAGCCCCTCTGCTGGACGCATGTAGAATCGAGCTAATTTTTAAAAAGAAGCAATATTTCTAATAAGGTGTAAGTGTTAGACTCCTGAGGACCCCACAAGGTGTAAACATTGCTTAATATTTCTGCTTCTCATTCTTAGAGGACAACACAAGCTTGGTGCCTCCCTGAGAGCAGAGAAAAAGCTCCTCACAAAAAACGAGAAAAACAAACCAACCGAAAACCCACACCTAAAGTCAGTGTTCTCCAATAAAATTAGCCTGTTCATAATTTTGCATGGATTTAAAGAGTGTTCAGGCTAACATGAGTCTCAAAGTAGCCACCATGTAGCAAGAACACTAACTCAACAAGTGGGCAGCTGAGGCCCCTTGGTCCCTTGCTACTATCCCCACCCCTTACATTTACACAGTTGAATTTTCTCTTGAGTTAAAATGCTGCATGTTGTGGCTCCGTACTCAACATAGCACTGGGTCAGGGGCTGGTTGGGGGTTAGGATAAACTGTCTCACTTAAAAGTCCACAAAAATCGTTACCACTTGATTTAAAGAAGAAATTTTCATCAATATTTTCCATGTTTGTGTTTTCCATTATAAAATCCTATCTCAAAACTGTACTCTAATTAGTGTGGCACCAAAAGACAACTCCACAATCCATCTCAGTGATGTTGCCCTGCAGGAGGCATCAACAAATAAGGCAATCAATGCTTTGCTGCTTTAAGGATATAGAGTTCCTTTATTCCAGGAAGAATATTTCTGAGTCTCGAGCTACATTACAACTAGAATGCAAACATGCTGCAATTTTGGGAAAAAATTGATACCATTTTGGACATAAATCATTCAGAGCAGTGCAATCTCCTACTGAGGAAAGAGGATTGAGAGTTACTTGAAGACTCCTGGGCCCTTTGGTTGTAACCTATGCGAGGCAAAGTGGTGCAAGGATCCTGGAGATCTGCATTTTTACCCTGACCATGGGGCAAAGTTGCCTTAAACAAGTCAGCTCATGGATCCCACTTTCTCCAGTTTTTAAAATAAGAACACGCTAAATAGACCAAAAATTGTATGATTCCATCTATAAAATGTCCATAAGAAAACATTATCACTCTTCTCCTGCACGGTTGAGCTTTCCAAAATACTCAGCATGTCCTTCAGGATCATGGGAGCAAGTGCAAGCCCTTTAAGAATTCCATCTTCCGCCGGGCACGGTGGCTCAAGCCTGTAATCCCAGCACTTTGGGAGGCCAAGGTGGGTGGATCACGAGATCAAGAGATCGAGACCATCCTGGTCAACACGGTGAAACCCCGTCTCTACTCAAAATACAAAAAATTAGCTGGGCATGGTGGTGCATGCCTGTAATCCAGCTACTCAGGAGGCTGAGGCAGGAGAATTGCCTGAACCCAGGATGCGGAGGTGGCAGTGAGCTGAGATCGTGCCATTGCACTCCAGCCTGGGTAACAAGAGCGAAACTCCGTCTCAAAAAAAAAAAAAAAAAGAACTCCATCTTCTAGCAAAGAATAGATCCACCAGCATGTCGGGAGGAACATCAGGAGGGAATTTTCATCTGGATGATGCAACTGATTTCTTGAGTTTCCATGGACATTTTTTAAAAAAACACCTTGCAGTATTGCCTCACAGTCTACTTCTGTCAAATGTGGGTAGCTCTACATTCCTATTTGCCTCCAGTCTGCACCTGCAGTTAGAAGTCATATGTTGAAATCTGAGGGGTGAAGGCTCTGAAACATGTTGTGAATGGGCAAGACATCCTTTCATTTTGCAGAAACTTCTACTCAACTCTAATGTTCATTCGGTACTCTCCAGAGGGTAGGAGTGGGGTGGGAGGTAGAAGACAGAATCACATCTGTTGTAGATGAAGCACACTATTAACTTTTATACACAATCCTACCATTTAAATTGAGAATATCAAATATCCAGAAATATTTTCTACTATCATTTGAGTATCAAAATAGCTCAATGTTGTCTTTTGGCCAGTTATAGGGAATTCGACTGTTTCTCTAAAATACTTGAGCTTGCTTAACCTCAATTCTACAAATGTGTTTTCATAAACACAAAGACAATTCAAATCTACCATGATTTGAGTAATTGGTTAATTGGTACAATTCAAACATAGTGGCTGGTGATAGCACTGGCTATTTTCCTTTCAAATGTTGCTGTTTATATGATGAAAACAAATCTGATGCCTTGCAAGCAAAAGCATATTCTGTGAAGACCTAAATAAAAAGTCATTTCAGGGTGTAATTAGAAATTGTGAAGCCTTCATCAATGTTTCCAGTGGAGTTTCTTGTGATGCTTTGCTAGGTGAGTTTTTGCTACTAGGATTTCACCTTAAATGATTGACTAAATGCCTATCTATTCAAGTGTCTTTACCATTTTTGGATTTGGTCATATTCAACCATAATGTAATTTCAAAAGTACTTCTATTGTTAGCAATTGTCATTTGTGCTGGCTTCTCCAGTTTGCTGACACATTTCTTAATGACCTCCAGAAACCACTCATCCACTGAGGTATATTCCTCCATCAGCCTGGCCCTGTCTCAAAATGACCCTCCCTGGAATACACAATCAGCAAAGTCTCAATATAAATAACTTATAGAAGAAAGTTCGTTTAAAACAATTTAACAACTAGATTATAGACATATAAAAGAATGAGATTCTAATGGTATCCTGAGAGTTCATAATTAACAGCAGCATAAGACATAAAGCAACTCAGATCATTACATTGTTCTTCTCATCTTACCTGTACTCTTGTATACGTAAAATAAGAATGATATTAGTATTTACCTATCCCCAGAGTTGTGGAGATTAAGTTAAATGTATATAAAAGAGCTTGGAACAGTTCCTGGTACATAGAAGTATATGCTGTCATATAAGCTACTACATAATGATAAATATTAATTTTATCTTTTTTCTTCAGATTGTGCATATTGCACACTTTTTCTCATAATAAATTATAATTTTTCTTTTCAATATAAGTCCAGCAAATTTAAACACAAATATAGTGTTAAAAACTATTCCCTATGCTCAAACTGGAACTGGAACACTGAACAAATATTGAGTTATCTTTTAGATCATGTGTGTATGTTGTTGTTATTTTTTATTGGATTTTCATTTATATGCCAAACACCTTACATGCAATAATTTACTTAATCTTCATAAATATATTAGATATTGTTTTTTACAACTTTGCAGCTAAGGAAACTGAGACAAAGACTGATAATATAACTTGTCCAATATCACACAGGTAGAAAATGATCAACAGAGGATTCAGATGGAGGCAGCTAGATTCCAGAGACTACTTGTTTAATCTCTATTATTTCTTGTTATGGATAGAAAGATCCTCATTTCAATTCCTGAGCTAACAGCTACCATTGTGCAACAATTAACAAGTCACTATTAAATTACTGTCAACTGTATCGCAGCAGAATTGCCCACGTTTAGATTCTTCACAGAGGCACACTTTTGTTTAGTGAGCAACATTTTACATATGTCCTGGATCCCTAGTTTAACATCAGTGAGGAGCCTTATACTTGCCCAGAAGTCCAGTATGGATTAGAGCATGTAGCAGGCCTTTCATACATTTTTGGACCTATGGGATACCACTGGACTGTGAGCATTACATAATTCATTTGGAATGAGGTGATTTTTCTATTCTAATCAAGGACTCATTTTCCCTGCTGGTACCTCTCCTTCCACCATATATTTGGGCAAGTTTGCACTGAGTTCGCTGGAAAAGTGAAGAATCAAGATCATTATTCTTAAAAGCAAGTTCTTTCTTTCCTCTTCTTCATTTTTTAATTTTTTGAGACATTAACCAGTAGACAGGACACTCAAAAATGTTACAGAGAAGTAGATTATGGAAAATGCCCATCTAAAATTCTGTTCTCCAGAGCCGGGTGTGGTGGCTCATATCTACAATCCCAGCACTTTGGGAGGCCGAGGTGAGTGGACCGCTTGAGGTCAGGAGTTTGAGACCAGCCTGGCCAACATGGTGAAACCCCATCTCTACCAGAAATAGAAAAATTGGCCGGGCGCGGTGGCTCACGCCTGTAATCCCAGCACTTTGGGAGGCTGAGGTGGGTGGATCACGAGGTCATGAGATCGAGACCATCCTGGTCAACATGGTGAAACCCCATCTCTACTAAAAATACAAAAAATTAGCTGAGCACGGTGGCACGTGCCTGTAATCCCAGCTACTCAGGAGGCTGAGGCAGGAGAATTGCCTGAACCCAGGAGGCGGAGGTTGCAGTGAGCCGAGATCACGCCATTGCACTCATGCCTGGGTAACAAGAGCGAAACTCCATCTCAAAAAAAAAAAAATACAAAAATACAAAAATTACCTGCACCTGGTGGTGGGCACCTGTAGTCTCACCTACTGGGGAGGCTGAGGCAAGAGAATCACTGGAACCTGGGAGACAGAGGTTGTAGTGAGTCAAGATCATGCCACTGCCCTCCAGTTTGGGCAACAGAGTGAGATTCTGTCTCAAAATAAATAAATAAATAAATAAATAATAAAGTAAGAAATGATACAAACTTTTGTACTTCCACCAAATGTTGATCGGACCTCATGAATAAAAACAAAGCGCATCAGGATTAAGCGCTGAAAGTCTCCTCGGCCTCAAAGATAAGAACCCAAAATGACTAAGCAGGCAGAGGGGAAGACACTGACAACTTGGATGCTATGTGGAGGAATCTTGGGAAGCATTTCCACCCTGCCCATCACTATTTTATATTTGAAAGCCAAGATTCAGACTCTTCTTCAGCCAGAAATCTACCAAGCTCCCACCAGGGACCATAGAAAATACTCTAATTCTATTAGTAATGCATATATGTTTATTAAAACTAAGTGGAAGATTTTAGGTAGAAACCAATTTTCTCCTCTTCTATGAATACCATTTTCTTCTTAAGTCTCATTCACTATGGGAAAAGCTGTTTCCTTCTGACTCACTGTAATTGTGGAGTCACCTTAGCTTGCATTAGTTGTGATGATTAAATACTATTGATGGAAAAGAACTCCACAAGTATGAGATGCCTTCAAAATATTAAGCACTAATAATTGATTGTGGAAAATGTAACTGCAGTTAATTAGGGCAACACTCTCTTCACATCAACATTTAAACTTTTACTGTTTTATATTCTCATTCAACAGCCAGCCAATTTTTCCTGTAAAGAGCTTTGCAGGCCAGTTGGTCTTGGTACTTACCACTTAACTCTGTTGCAGTATGAAAACAGCCATAGATCAGGCATAAACAAGTGAGTGTGACTGTGTTCCAATAAAAAGTTATTTCTGGATACTGAAATTTAGATTTTATATCATTTTCCTGTGTCATAAAGCATTATTGTTGTTTTGATTTTTTTCTCCAACATTTAAAAATGTAAAACCATCCATAGCTTATAGGCGTAGAAAAACAGGTGATGACTCTATGCATTATCTGAGGACAATAATCATATTTTCCTCATCTAAATGAGTGATAATCAGATGCTTCAAATAACAATAATTTATGTGAGCACTAAGGGGTCATCACAGGAACTTGCAAACCAATACAGGAAAGGAGAAAAATAGGGAAATAAATAACTGAAATGTCGTACTCTTAAGAGTTGTTATACTATACATATACGATATAAGGCTTGTATACTATAGAACCCTTAAGAGTTGTACTATACTACTTGTAAAAACATTTCTCAAGAAGCTATTTGGAAACATTGCCTTTGTTTTTTACTTTTAAAATTTGGGTCACAGTTGAACATGGATTGCTCGGCAGTGCTTCAAGAGGCTGCTGGGCCTTTGCTGTGATTAGCATCAGAACTGAAAAGACGGGATATAAGCCATGATTGTTAATGGAAGTAACTGTTTCTCCTATTATCATTCTGCATGGAAAAGAGAGAGAAAATAAACCTAAATAGAAAGAAAAGATCTCATGCTTGTTTGTGCATTTTGATGCTAGCCCTAGTGTTAAGCTTTTTCAGAATAATTCAAATAAAGCTACATCTTTCTGAACCTTAAGAAAAAGAGATTTCTTCAGAGTTGCAGGGTGCTGCTGCGCCCCAGTTGAACATCCTTAACCATACTGAACTCTGCTGATAACTTGTACTGTTTCTCTGGTGCCCAGGAGAGATATGGGCTCACTGCCAATTCGGAAAGTTTCCTACTTGTTACTGTCCTCATCACCGTGGACCCATTGTTTCTTCCTTTCTTTCTTTCTTTTTTTGAGACGGAGTTTCGCTCTTGTTACCCAGGCCTGAGTGCAATGGCGCGATCTCGGCTCACCGCAACTCCGCCTCCTGGGTTCAGGCAATTCTCCTGCCTCAGCCTCCTGAGTAGCTGGGATTACAGGCACGCACCACCATGCCCAGCTAATTTTTTGTATCTTTAGTAGAGACGGGGTTTCACCACGTTGACCAGGATGGTCTCGATCTCTTGACCTCGTGATCCACCCGCCTCGGCCTCCCAAAGTGCTGGGATTACAGGCTT
>JAPYYA010005718.1:0-10529 GCA_028533165.1 Leontopithecus rosalia | reverse complement strand
TTGTTGGGTATGGTATTCTATAGTGACTGCTGCCTCGTAGCATTCTCTAAAATGATTGTTGCTGTGGAGAGTACGCTACAGTGACTGTTTTTGGGTAAGGTGCTCTATACTTAGTGTTGTTGGGTATGGTTATCTATAGTGACAAATTT
The DNA here is from genome assembly GCA_028533165.1 of Leontopithecus rosalia. NCBI lineage: Eukaryota > Metazoa > Chordata > Mammalia > Primates > Cebidae > Leontopithecus > Leontopithecus rosalia. The sequence goes on along the minus strand of JAPYYA010005718.1, from coordinate 10,380 downwards.
GGGTAGGTGCTCTATAGTGACAACTGCTTGGTAGGGTGCTCTTTTTTGACTGTTTTTGGGGACAGTGATTTATAAGTGAATGCTGTTTGGTAAAGTCCTCTATAGTGACTTTTGTGCAGAGTGCTCTATAATAACTGTTGTTGAATAGGTGCTTTATAGTGACTGTTGTTATGTAAGTATTTTAAAATAACCTACTCAGTAACCGTTACTGCAGTGCACATACCCATCAACAGTCACTATAAAGCCTCTAATTAACAGCATTCACTAAAGAGAACTCAACCCAACAACAGTCACTATAGTGCATCATACCCAACATCAGACTCTATAGAGTTTTCTACCGAACAACAGTAACTGAAGAGCACCTCCCCAACAACAGTCACTATAGAGCGGTCTTCTCAGCAACAGTCTGCAAAAAAGCATGCCACACAGCAACAGGCAGTATAAATCATCCTACCCAGCAATAGTCTCTGTAGAGCACCCTACACAGCCACTGTCACTATAGAGCAATCTACCCAACAAGTCACAATAAAGTATCCTACTGATAAAAGTCATCATAGATCACCTACCCAACAACAGTCACTATAGATCACCACACACAACAACAGTCCCTACTAAGCACCGCATTAACAGTAGTCACCAAAAAGAACCCTACCTCACAACAGACATTGTGGAGCACCCTACCCAGGAACAGTCACTATAGAGCACTCTACCCAACAACCGTTTTTATAGAGGATCCTATGCAGCAACAGTCACTGTCAAGCACCTGCACAACAACTGTCAGTTTTGAGCATCCCACCACCAACTGTATCTATACAGCACCTACCAAAAATCAGTCACTCTAGAGCATCCTACCAAGCAAGAGTCACCATAGAGCACATAATCAGCAATAGTCGCTATAGAGCACCCTATCCATCAACTGTCACAATAGAGCACTTTACATAGCAAGTCACCATAGAGAACCCCACACAAAAACAGTCACTATAGAGCACCCTACCAAACAACAATCACTATATAGCACCATACCAACAAGAGTAACTATAGAGCACTCTACCCAGCAACAGTCTGTATAGAGCACCATGCCAAACAACAGTCACTATAGATCACTATACACAACAGCCATTATAGAGCACTTTACGCAACAGTCACCTATAGAGCACTCCACCCAACTACAATCACTGTAGAGCACCTACGCAACAAAAGTCACTATACAGCACACTGACCAGCCACAGTCAATATAGGGAATGTCCACAACATCAGTCACTATAGATCACTCTACACAGCAACCGTAACTATACAGTACCCCACCCACAACACTCACTATAGAGAACCCCACAAAGCAGCAGTCATTATAAAGCACCTAACCCACAACAATCACTACAGAGCACCTATGCAACAGTAGTCAGTGTAGTGCACTCAACCCAAATACAGTTACTACAGAGCACCATAATTAACAACACTCACGATGAGCACCTGACCCAACAAAAGTAACAAAGAGGACCTACCCAACAACAGTCATTATAGAGCACATTACCCAACAATAGTCAGTATGGAACACTCTACTCAACAACAGTCAACATAGATCACTCTACACAACAACAGTCACTATAGAAAACTCTACCAAATAACAATCACCTATAGAGCACTCCACCCAACAGCAGTCACTATAGTGCACTCTACCCAACAGCAGTTACTATGGAACATTGATCCAACAAGAGTCATTATGAGAAAACTTCCTAACAACAGTCACCATAAAGCACCTAACCAAAAACAGTCACTGCAGAGAATTTACCCAACAACAGTCATTATAAAACACCCTACCACTGAAGAGTCACTATGAAGCAACTACCCAAAAACAGTCACTATAGAATACCCGGCCACAGTCATTATAAAGCACCCCACCCAACAACAGTCATTATAGAGCACCCTATCTAGCAACTGTCACTGTAGAGCACCTACCCAGAAACAGTAACTATAGAGCACCTACTCAAAAACAGTCCGTATAAAGAACCGTACCCAACAACAGTAACTATAAACTTCCCTACCGAACAAAATTCAGTATAGAGCCCTCTACTTAAAAACAGGCACTATAGAGAAGTCTACCCAACAAAAGTCACTACAGAGCACCCTACACAAAAAGAGTCACTATAGAGCACGATTATCAACAACAGTCACTATAAAGCACCCCACTCAAAAACAGTCACTATAGAGTACCTACCAAACTACAGTCACTCTAGAGCACTCCACCCATTAAAATTCTGTATAGAGCAATCTACTAAATAACAGTCACTTTAGAGAACATTATCCAGAAACAGTCACTATAGAGCACCTACACAACAACAGACACTGTAGAGCACCCACACAACAGACCCTATAGATGACCCTACCCAACAACACTAATTATAGAGCACCTACCCAAGAACAGTCACTGTAGAGCACCCTATCCAAAAACCATCACTATAAAGCACCCCACCCATCAACAGCCAATATGGAGAACCTACCAAACAACAGTCACTGTAGAGCAGTCTATCCAGCAACAATCTATTTAGAGCACCCCTTTCAACAACAGTCACTATTGAGCACACTATACAGCAATAGTTACTACAGAACATCCTACCCAGCAACAGTCAATATAGAGCACTCTACCTAACAATATTCACTACAGAGGACACTATCCAGCAACAGTTACAATAGAGCACCCTACCCAGCAACAGTCACCATTGAACACCCAACCCAACAACAGACAGTATAGAGCCCTCCACTTATCAACAGTTAAACTATAGAGTACTCTACAAAACAACAGTGACTATAAAGCACTCCACCCAACAGTCACCATACAGCACCCGACTCAGAAAGAGTCACTATAAAGCACCCTACCAAACAACATTCAGTATAGAGCCCTCTACGAAACAGTAACTCTAGAGGACACTAAACAACAACATTCAATATAGAGCACCCTACCCAAGAACAGTCATGATAAAGAACCTATTCAACAAGTCACTATAGAGCATTCTAACCAACAACATTCACTATTGAGTACCATACTCAATAGATATTAAAGAGCCCCCTACTCAACAACAATCACTATGGAGCTTTTACCCAATAACAGTGACTATCTAGAGCACTCCACTCAACAACAGACACAATAAAGCACCCCACCAAGCAACAGTCAATATTGAGCAACGCACACAAGACACTATAGACAGCGCCACACAATGTCACTCTAGCTCACCCTACCCAAAAACAGTTACTATAGAGCAGCTACACAACAACAGTCACTATAGAACACGTCTCTAACAACAGTCAGTATAGAGCACCTACCCAACAACAGTAAATTTAGAGCACGTACTCAACAACAATCACTATGGAGCACCTACCCAACAACAGTGAATGTAGAGTACTATACTTAACAACAGTCACTATAGAACACTATACCCAACAACAGATACTATAGAACACACTCTTCAACAACAGTAACTATAGAGCTTCTACCCAAAAATTGTCACTAAAGAGCACCCTCCCAAGAAAGACTTACTATAGAGCCATCTGCCCAACAACAGTCAATATAGAGCACTCTACACAACAAAAGTCGCTATACAGCATCCTACCAAGGAACAGTCAGTATAGAACACTCTACCGAAAAATAGTGACTATAGAGCCTTTTTACAAACACCAGTCACTGTAGAGCACTCTTGTCAACATCAGTCACTGCAGAGCACTATACCCAACAACAGTCACTAAAAACCACCCCACCCAGCAAGTCATTATTGAGCACCCTTTCAGCAACAGTCACTATAGAACACCCTACTTAACAACAGACATTATAGAGCACCCTACAAACAACACTCAATATAGAGCATCCTACCTAACAACAGTAAGTTTTAACTTTTACCCAACAACAGTCACTATAGAGCATCTATCCAATATCAATCACTATACAGCACCTACACAAAACAGTCACTATAGAACACTCCACACATCAAGAGTCACTTATAGAACACTCTGACCAACAACAGACACTATAGAGAACCCCACACAACAGCTGTCACTAAAGAGCACCTACTCAACAACAGTCGCTATAGCGCAATTTAAGAAAGAGCCATCAGTATAGAGAAACAACCCCAAAACCGTCACTATTTAATGCACTCTATTCAAAAGCAGTAACTATAGAGCACTCTACCCAGCAACAGTCGTACTGAGCACCCCACCACACAACAGACAGTATATATTACTAAAAATGAGAACAGTCATTATAGCGCACACTACCAGAAAACACATACTATAGAGCACGTTTACCAAGAACAGTCACTGTAGAAAACATACCCAACAACAGTCACTATAAAGCACTTTACCCAAGTGCACTCAGTATAGACCAACCTCCACTAAAACAGTCACTGTAGAGCTCTCAACCCTACAACAATCACTGTAGGGCAATGTGCACAGCAGTCACTACAGAGCACTCCACCCAACAACAGTCACATGTAGAGCACTCTACACAGTCACTGTAGAGCACACCACGCAAAAACAGTCATTATAGAGCACTCTAAACAACACCAGTCACTATATAGCACTCCACCCGACAACTGTCACCTATAGAGCACTCTATAAAACAACCGTTAGTATAGATCACCACAGCCAATAACAATCAGTATAGAGAACCAACCCAACCACAGTCAGTATAGAGCACTCTACAAAGCAACAGTCTCTACAGAGCACCTACACAACAGCAGTCACTATAGAGCACTTTACCCAGCAACAGTCACTAAAGAGCAAACCACCCAAAACAATCACTCTAGATCACCCTACACAGCAATTGTCAGTATAGAGCGCTCACCAAACAACAATCACTATATAGCACTCTACCCAACAACAGTAACTATAGATAACCCTACCTAATGACAGTCAATATAAAGCACGCTACTCAACAAGAGTCACTATAAACCACACTACCAACAACACTCACTAGAGATCACCCTACACAACAAGTCACAATACAGCACCTAACAACATTCATTATAGGACACATTACCCAAAAAGTCACTGTGGAGCAGGACCGCCCCAAAACTTACAATAGAGCACCTTATTACACAGCAAAAGTCACTATAGAATACTCCACCATACAACAGTCACCTATATAGCACTCTACCCAAAAACAGTCACTACAGAGCAATTAACACAACAACAGTTACTATAGAGCTCCCTAACAAAAACTGTCAGTATAAAACACCTTACCAAACAACAGTCACTGTAGAACACCAACCAAACATCAGGCACTGTAGAGCACCAACCCAACAACAGTCAATATAGAGTACCCCACTCAACAACAGTCACCAGAGAGCACTTACGCAAAACAGTGAATATAAGGCACATAACTAACGACAGTCACTATAGAGCCCTCTACCCAAAAACAGTCACTATAGAGAACTCTACGTAACAGGAGTCATTATAGAGCACCCTACACAATAACAGTCATTACATAGACCTCCGTACCCAGCAAGAGTAATGGTAAAGCACCTAGACAGCAACAGTCACTGTAGAGCCTTCTACTCAGAAAGTCACTATAAAGAACCTACTAAACACCAGTCAAAAAAGAGCACTCTTATGAGCAAGTCACTATAGATCATCACACCTAGCAACATTCACTATAGATTACCCTACCATCAACAGTCACTATAGAGCACACTATCAAACAGCAGTCAGTATAGAGCACTCTACCCGACAACAGTCACTTTACAGCACACTACCCAGTAACAGTCAGTATAGAGCACTCCACCTAACAACAGTGACTATAGAGCACCTACACAACAACATTCACTATAGAACACCTATCCAGCAACAGTCATTATGCAGCAGCTACAAAAAAAGTCACAAAAAAGCAACTAATCAACAATAGTCGCATTAAAGCACCTACCCTAAAAGAGTAACTATAGACCACCCTACCCAAAATCAGTCACTATAGAGCACCCCAGCCAACAACTGTCACTATAGAACAACTACCAAAAAAGAGTCACTATAGAGCATTCTAAAGAGCAATGGTCAATACAGAGCACCCTACACAGTAAGAGTCACTATACAGCACCCTAACAAACAACAGTCACTGTAGAATCCCAATCCAACAACAGTCACTATAGAGCAGCCTATAGAAGAACAGTCACTATAGAGTACTCCACCCAACAGGAGTCACTGTAGAGCACTATATGCCACAACAGTCATATGGAGCACACCCCACAACAGCCACTTTTGAGTACCCTATACAACAACTGTCACTATCTGGAGCCTTGGACAAAACAAGACACTATAGAGAACCCTACCCAACAACAGTTACTATAAAGCACCTACAATACAGCAGTCACTATAAAGCCCCTTACACGGTACCAGTCACCGTAGTGCACCTACGCAACAACAGACAATATACTGCACCTTACCCACAACAGTTAATATAGATCAATTTACCCAAAAACACTCAGTATAGAGCAGTCTACTCAACAAAAGTCACCATAGAGAAAACTAAACAGCAACAGTTATTATAGAGCACTTTACACAACATCAGTCACTATAGAGCACCCAATAGAAGAACAGTTACTATAGAGCATCTACCCAACAACAGTCACTATAAAGCACCTAGCCAACAACAGTCAGTATAGAGTACCCTACCAAACGATAGTCACTATTTAGCACCTACCCAACAACAGTCACTATAGGGCATCCTACCAAGCAAATGTCACTATACTGCACCCTACACAGCAACAGTCACTATAGAGCACCCTAAACAACAACAGTCACTATACATCACCAGTCAGTATAGAACACCTACACAACAACAGTCAGTATTGGGCAATCTACCCACAACAGTCAGTATAGAGAACTCTATCAAACAGCAGTCAATATGGAGCACTTTTGTCAACAAGAGTAAGTATAGTGCACTCTATTCAACAATAGTCACGATAGAGCACCCTACCCAACAACAGTCACAATACAGCACCTACTCACAAAAAGTCAGTATAGAAACCTCTACACACATACAGTAAAAGTAGAGCACTTTTGCAACAACAGTGACTAGAGTGCACTCTGCCCAACAACAGTCACTATAGAGCATCCAACAGAACAGAAGACATTATAGAATACTCCACCCAACAAGAGTCACCGTAGAGCACTATACTCAAAAACAGTCACTGTGGAGAATTTCACCCAGCCACAGTTAGTATTGAGTACCCTTCCCAACAACAGTACTATAGAGCACTGAACACTGTTACGGTCACTATAAAACACCCTACTTAAAAACAGACTCCATAGAGCAACCTGCACACAAAAGTCAATGTATAGAACCCTACCTAATAGTCACTAGAGAGCTTTTACCCAACAATATCACTATAGAGTAACTTCCCAACAACTGTCACTATAGAGCATCTACACAATAACAGTGGCTATGGAACACCGACCCAAAAACAGTCACTATAGAGGACTCTAATCAACAACAGTAACTATAGAGTACCATATCCAACAAGAGTCACTATGTGCACCCTACCTGAAAGTCAGTATAGAGCACTTACCCAACAACAGTCACAATAGAGTACTCTACCCAGCAACAGTAACTATGGAGCACCGCACCCCAAAACAATAACTATATAGAACCATACCCAGCAACACTCACTATAGAGCATCTACCCAACAAAAGTCAGCATACATTACCCTACTTAACTACAGACACTATAGGGTACCCTACCCAGCAACAGTCAGTATACAGCTTCCTACATGGCAACAGTCAATATAGAGCGCTCTACTCAACAAAAATCACTATAGAGCATCGTACCCAGCAACAGTCCATATACAACACCCTACCCAGCAACAGTCACTTTAGAGCACGCTACCGAAGAACAGTCACTCTTGAGCATTGCACCCAACAGCAGTCAGTTAATAGCACTACAGAACAACTGTCGCTATAGAGCACCTAACCTACCACAGTCACTATGGAGCACCTATGCAACAATGGTCTCTATAGAGCATTCTACCCAGAAACAGTCACTATAGAGAAACCTAACCAATAAAAGTCACTATAGAGTGAATAACCAATAACAGTCACTAAAGAGCACCTACCCAACAACAGTTACTATTAACCCCTCTACATAAAAATTGTTACTATAGAGCACTCTACCCAACAATAATCACCGTAGAACACTGTACACAAGAACAATCACTATAAAGCACCCTACCCAACAGTAACTATTGAGGACTCTACACAAGAAAAGTCACTATAGAGCACTCTACCCAGGAACAGTCACTATCTAGAGCACTCTAGCCAACAACAGTCACCATAGAGCACCATACACAGCAACAGACTCTATAGAGCATTCTACCAGAAAACAGTCACTATGGATCACCTTCCCAACAGCAGTCACTATAAAGCACCCACCCAACAACAGTCACCATAGAGTACCTATCAAACATCTGTCAATATAGAGCACTCTAACCAGCAGCATTCAGTATAAAGACCCCACCAAACAAGTCATTATAAAGCACCATACCCAGAAACAGTCAGTATAGAGAGCACCCTGCCCACCAAGAGTCACTATAGAGCAGTCTACCCAACAACATTCTGTATACAGTATTCTTCACATCAAGAGTCATTACAGAGCATCTACCCAGCAACAGTCTTTATACAGCACCACAGCCAAAAAGGGACAGCATAGAGCACCTATGCAGCAGTAGTCACTAAAGATCACCATATGCAGCAACAGTGAGTGTTGAACACTCTACCCAACAACAGAATATAAAGAACCGTACATAGCAAGAGTCAATATAGAGAACATACCCAGCAACCGTCAGTTTAGGGCACCCCACCAACAAAAGTCACTATACAGAACCAACCCAAAAACAGTCAGTATGGACCACTCTACCCAGCATCAGAAATTATAGAGTGCCTAAACAGCCACAGTCACCGTGAAGGACTGTACCCAGCAAGGGTCAAAATAGAGCACTCTACAAAGCAAGAGTCAATGAAGAGAACCCCACCAAACAACAGTCAGTGTAGAGCACCCTATTCAGCAATAGTCACGATAGAGCACCCAAACAACAAGGGTCAGTATAGAGCAGTCTACCCAGGAACAGTCATTATAGAGCACCATAAACAACAGTCACCAGAGGGAAACCTACCCAATAACAGTCACTATAAAGAACTCCACGCAAAAACAGTCACCTATAGAGCACTCTACCCAACATCAGTCATTATAGAGTACTGTATACAATAACAGGCACTTTAATGTCTCCACCCAACAACGGTCACCTGTATAGCACTGTACCAAGCAACAGTCATTATAGAGCACCCCACCCAACAAGAGTCATGAAAGAACACCTACCCAACAACAACCACTATAGAGCACACTACCCAGAAACAGTCACTATGGAGCACGTAGGAGCACTCAACCCAGCAACAGTCACTATTGAGCACCCCACACACAACAGGACTATAGATCACACTAGCCAGCAACAGTCACTATAAAGCACCTAACCAACAACATTCACTATACCACACCCTACCCAACAACATTAACTATAGAGGACCCTACCCAACAACAGTCACTATAGAGCACCCTAGCCAGCAGCAGTGTTTAGAGCACTCTACACAAGAACCAGTAAGTATAGAGCACGGCACCAAACAACAGTCACTATAGTGCACATACCAAAAACAGTGAATATTAAGCACCTACCAAACAACAAGAGCACCCTACCCAAAAACAATCAATATAGAGGACCTACCGTGAAACTATCCCTCTAGAGTCCTCTACTCAGCAAAAGTCACTAAAGACCACTGTACCGAACAACAGTCACTATTAGAGCACCTTACCCAATAGTCAGTATAGGGCACATGACACAGCGACACTCACTAAAGAGCGCCTACGTGACTTGTGGAGGAAGATGGCGCTCTAGAAGCAACTCACCACTGCAGCTCTCAGTCAAGAGGCAAAGGGCAAGCAAACACTGCATTTTCAGACGGATCCTTATAGCCCACAGAGTGGGGAAAAAGCAGAGGTGTAAAAGGCACACAAGACTCAAGTGCAGTGCTCTCCGCTGGTGCGGCCAGGCAGCCAGCGCCGCCGCAGCAGCATGGCGAACGAAACACACGGGTCTGGGTGCCCTGTTAAACTGGCAATTTGAGACTTGGGAGGGCAGATTGCAATGTTCATCTGATTGAATATTACAAACAACTCTATGCACACAAACTAATAAACCTGGATGAAATGGATAAATTCCTAGACACTTGTGTCCTCCCAAGTCTAAACCAGGAGGAAGATGAAACTACGAATAGACCAATAACAAGGTCCGAAGTCGAGGCAGCAATTAAGAGCCTACCACACAAAAAAAGCCCAGGTCCAGATGGGTTCACAG